>JAUYWI010100005.1:0-11605 GCA_034780595.1 Parotoplana pacifica | reverse complement strand
CCCAGACGTCTCAGAGCTGTCATTGTAGCTCGGGATGGACATACCCGATACTGACTGCTACAGCACAACAAGTCCTCAACCCCCACCCCTCAGAGAACGCAAAAACAGCCCTATTTAGGGCTACCTCATATTAATTGATAAAAGTTGCTTCCTGTTTTGTTTTATTAGGAAGTTTTTCCATTTATTTTGGAAATCAGTGTATATGGAACAAAATATTTCTATTTATGTCTAGATTCAATTTTATACTATTTTTCTACTCATTTGGCTAAATTAGACCACTTTGATACCATCAGGGAACAATTTATCAGTAAAACATGTTTTCCTGGCGGATGTACCTACGTATATACATCGAAAGATGTAATGTTAAGGGATAGACATTTTTAAACTAAATGTATATTTAGCCCCACCGTTTTTGAAGAATTTGTTGAGCTAAATGTTAGTTCCAATGCAATCGTGCGTTGTTTCATTCCCAGTTGACTAACATTGAGTCAACATTGCAATAAAATAGAAATTTAAATTTCACATTTTTTATGCTCATTTTTGATATATTTTTGTATAAGTTTATTTAAAAACATTTATACAATAAAAAAACACTTAAATTTAAGGTGCCAACTCATGGTCACTAGTCGGTGGTTCAATTCAAGTAAAACGTACCTATGTATGGGATTCTATTGTAAAATTCTTGTAAAAAGTTAATAAAACTAATTTTTAAAATATATTTCCTAAAGTATGTTTTAACTCATCAAATTGATAATAAATATATTAACTCTAGTAAATAGGCAAGAGATCAAATATTTTTTTTGATCAATTTAAATGGCAGGGGAAGCTGATACAGTGCTACTTGGACCAGATGGAAGACCTAAATCTCGAATTCAAAGATTCAGTCGAGCATTATATAATCCTAGAACAAAGGCAGTTTTTGGACGAACAGGAAAAATGTGGTGTTAGTATAATTTTAAAAATTTAAAAATTGTGTTAGTACCTATATAAAAGCTAAATAAGGAATTCCAATATGAACTAAATATATTAACAGATTAAAGAATTAAACCTTAAATACACCGGAAATTGTTTAGAAATTAAATTAGGTTTTATTTATTATTATACAAGAGATTTATCAAACTAAAGTGTGATTTAATACAAAGTGGCTATTGTTCTGTGACAAAACAATAAGAGTAAATGTTATTGTTCTGTGACGGAACAATACGGGTAAATACTATTGTTCCGTGGAATATTAAACATATAAAGTATGATATATAAGATTTTTAAAGATGTAGGTAATCTATTTATTTATACAGAGTGTTCCAACAATTCCACTGAAATTGTTATTACATTTTGTTCAGTATTTTTAAATAATCTGTGTTCAGAATTTACATGGGTTTGCATACAATAATATATGATTCTATAAAGTGTACTTTGAGCAACATTTAATTCATGTGACAATCTGTTGACTTTGTTATAATTAGCAATGTTTATTTTTTTGAAAGAAAAATTTCAAATAATATTTATCATAAGGAATAACAAAGCTATCATTAATATATTTCAAAAGAATAACTACTACAAGAGTAATAAAGTAGAACAATTAATTTTTTCAGCCAATCAAATATTCCACAGAACAATAGCATTTACCCTTATTGTTCCATCACAGAACAATAACATTTACCCTTATTGTTCCGTCACAGAACAATAGCCACTGCCAATTTAATATTAATCAGATTGGATTGGCAACATAACTTTAAAATATAAAAATTAATTTTTAGATGTTTTATACAGATAATCAATTTTACATTTTATGTTAAAAAATCAAAAGGGAAAGAATGAGGTGAAGCTGGATAGAATTTAAAAAATGATTCAGGTGAGATACACTTTAAACAGATAGTTTTAAACAGATAGCTTTAAACAGACAGTTTGGTTATTTAAACTCAAAAACAATGTTATTTGAGTACCAACTATCTAATACTACAGACAAGTAGTAGGAGCCCAGAATAGCTAGCTTGCTTTTTTAACTTTGTCATGATCTCATCAGCTAGGCATACCCAAACCTTACAATGCAAAGCAGTTTGATAGAAAGCCAGCATTTACTAGAAAAACAAACATAAGTTTACATATTCTTCACTATTTTTAATTTGAAAAACAATCTAAAGAGGATTCTAGCCAGCTTGGTCACATGTTTGATTGTTTCAGATTAAAAATAGTGAAATGAAGAAAATGCTAATGTATGTATATTTTTTCTATCAAACTGCTTTGTATTAACAGTTTAGGTGTGCCTAGCTGATGTAACCATAACAAGGTCAAATTAGTTATCCTAGGTTCCCACTACTTGTTTTAAAAAGTAATATAAGATAGTTGGTACTCAAATGTACATATTGCTTTTAAGTTTAAAAACCAAATTAACTGTTCAAAGCTTGTATAAAGAGTGTATCTCATCTAAATGAATATTTCTGTATGAAAAAAGTAAATTAAAATTCCTTATATTTTTGCTGAAATTTAATGTATAAATATAATAACTAATTATATTAATGTCTTTATGGTTTGTGGGCACCTAATTTTGAATACAAAATTTACTTGAAGTTTGGAATCTGCACATCAAATTCTGTTGTTGAATTTTTGAGAATAATATTAATGACTTCCAACCCAAGGTCACATTATGGTCCTCTGAAAATATGAAGTTGGTTCCAAAATGCATTTTTTACAATAATATCAATTCTGAAACTAAATTGTAATAGAATTCATAAATATTTGGTAGATAGACTAAAAACACTCTATTATTTAATTTATATATTCCAGTTTTTTGAAAATATTGATTTTTTATGACTATGGTTCAACCTAAAAGCAAAAAAGTATCAATAATATTTTTAGTATTACACAATACAAAAACCATTAAAAAAATTATTTATTCATACCCTATTTCAAACAAATGTGAAAATTTCATTAAAAACAATAATTCAGAAAATTTTCAAAGATTTTTGTGTAAAGTATTTCCCTTTTTATTAAGATAAGAAAAATAGAAAATTTAATTTGCTAATAAATTATGATTAGTTCATTGGAATACTTTTGGCACATCTATTCTTTATCTGATAAGTAATAAGTGTGCCAAGTAAAAAATCATAAATTTATCCAAATTCATAAATGAGAAGGCCCACTGACTTTGCAGCCAGACCTGACAAATTCAATTTTAGGGTAGGAAATCAATCCAAAACCACTAGAAATGGCCTAACTATTTTATATAAAACTCATAATATTAACCAAGTTGTGATAATAAGTGAATTTCCAAAAAATAGTACATAATAATGTATTTTAGACAATTTCACTAAAACATTTGCATTTAAAAATACGTATTTATTTTGCTCTGATAAACAAATTAACTTCAACATATGTTTATTGAATTAAATAGTAGTATACAAACAGACATACTAATACTACTATATACATACATACACATGCATATAACAAATAAAATGAATTTTTAATACATATGTACTACTACATATTTATGCAAAATCAATAAACTTTGTTTGTTTTTAATGCAATACATGACAAACAACTGAATTTAATCATAGGGTTAGCATTGCATAATCATTTAGTGAGTCTTTTGTTCACTCCACAACCTTCATCCAGTATATTACGCAATCACTGCAAACATTTCTGCTCAATTACAAATTTTCATAGTCAATTTTTTTTAGTTTTAAGGTTAACACTGCTCAAATAATCTATAAAATATATTCAGATAAGTGAAAATGTGTGCTGTTAACAGGGTTATGTGTGATAATAAGAAGGGAAATTTAATGTAGAATAGGTAGGAACTGATTTGGTTTTCCTGATTTTTGATAAATAAGCAAGCTGTGACAATAACAGAGGTTATATTAACTGGGTTTAACTGTACATAAAATCATAATTTTCTTTTAAAACCAAATTTTACAGACCTGCTCCTGTATATTGCACCTCATAGACCAGCTACCATAAAAATGAGATATCCAAGTTTCAAATGTATTATTTCTAATGTCTTTCTAATATGAAATCTCAAATTCGGATTTTAAAGGAATCTAAGTTATTTTGAAAATAAATTAATGTTTTACTCCAAAATTATTTATGGATTTGTGTTACTGTATGCCTATTGGACTTATACATAATTTGAAGCAAATCAGACAAACTTTAATTTTTGGACTTGATGATGTCATTGGCTCCAAGCTTGGCCAAATTTTATCCAATCCATTTATGAAAAATATGAAATCCTGGTGGTGACCCGTTTATCTTAACCCCAGTTGAAAATCCACCAAAGCTTAAAGAATAAATTTTATGGACCCACACAGTATGCTAGGCCTCATAGCTAGCAACGATAAAAATGAGAGGCATCTAACTTTTAATTTAGAGATATTGCAAAAATTTCATTTCAAAAATTAAATATTAATATCAATTATCTAATGGCATAATTCCACTGTAATATGGCATAACTCTATTTCTACAAGGTAAAACAAATTATTCTTCATAATTTTATGTAAATATATACAAAAAATTTGATAAATCTATTATTTAAAGTGAGAAAAAAATTCATTTGTTTACTGAACAATTACATATATGAAAATATTTTTTTCTTATTTCCTAACATTTTGTATAATGGAGTAGATATTTGTTTTGTGTTTTGTTGTCTGAATACTTTACATTTTTAAAACATATAATTCTATAATAATGTTCCTGAATATGCCCCAGTATGTCCATCCATAAATACTGAAAACAAATTGTCTTGTCTAAAAATGCAAATTTTATGCTCACTTTATGACGATCACATTGGTACCAACATGAATTGATAAAATTGACCAGATAATTTCTCAGTTAAGTGATATTAATCTTAGCAACCACATGTCAATCTGATGCCCATTTTATTAAACTAGATGAGTAATTGTTTTACAATGTAAAAACTGATTCAGATGTGTACTGTCTGATTCTTAGAAGACCTACGTATATCCAAATTTTGTATTGCCAGTTATGGCCCTTCTTAAGAATAGCTCTAGTCAACCATGTCCAAAATACTATTTTCAGATCCTGGTAACTTTTCTAAATCAATTAAGTAGAAATAAAAAGTTGTCCCAAACTCCCATGTCTAAATTAGATACTGCCACTTAAGCTCTACATTTACATAAAAGTGTAGGCCCAACCTATGTCCATCATTCAGATGTTTCAGAAGCAATTTTTTCTAAATTAAAAAATCTTTATTTTACTTTTATAGAGTGTTCTTTAAAAACCGCAGTTTTAATGAATAATAAGAGATTTATTATATTATCCTAAAACTATGTCTATTAATTTACAATTTTTTTATGAACCATGATTTTTATAGTAATCAGTCAAGACAACATTAAAATTTAAATTCAAACTAATCATTAAATCTCTGCAGTTAATCTAAATTTTTAACAATTCCTGCGTAAAGTTCTATCATTAAATGATAGAACTTTACGCAGGAATTGTTAAAAATGCAGCAGAAATTTACTGAATGGTACAGACAACTTGGAGTAATCAGTTGGTATATCAGAGTGCGGGAAATTGTCCACTCTGTTTGGAGGCGTACAAGTTTTAAAGAATTACAGGAAGTGTAAGAAATAAAATTAGGTGTGAGATTACCCGTTCTTGATAGAAAATATTAAAAGAGAGAAGACAGATGAGAACAAACAGCAAAGGAAGGAAATTACGCTCGAGACTACTATGAGAAGAACCACGACCTGGAAATGTGGCCGTACGGGTCCGTTATAGAAGAAAAAGACTGGTTCCGCCCTTATATTTAGATGGGAAGAGTGTTGATAATTGAAACCATAGCTAAAGCAGGGTTTCAAGTCTCATCGTGCAGAGCAGAAATGACAGCAATAAAACCCGGCATCCAAGCCATTAACAAGAACAACAATGTTGGGAAACGTGAGAGCCTGCTTATCTGCACAGATTCCAATCCGCCATCAATGCATAGGAAAGTGGTCTACTCTCAATCTGAACAATAGGATGCAAGCGGAACTGTGGCGATCTATTTCAGAGAGCAGTACTGAGAGGAAGATCACCCTCCAATACGTTGCAGCACACTGCGACGTGATCAGAAATGAGATGGTGGACAAAGCAGCGAACAGAGCTATGGCAATATCCGAGTCTGGACATTTGTGCCAGCTACAAGCGATCAAAAGGAATGTTAATGAAAGGTTTCCATAGATATCAAGCTATACACAGACAGAGCGAAGATCCTCAGGAACAAGAGGACCGATCTTAAGAAGAGGAAGTCACTTAATCGCAAGGATTACAGTCTCCTTTCTCAGCTAGGATGCGGCAATAACATACGGATGGGTAATTTTGTAGGTACTATTGACAAGTGAAAAATTCTCCAAATTGTAAGGAACAGGAAGAAAGCATTCGACACGTGTTCGAGAAATGTAGAGCGGTTGCTGCCCATTGAAATTTGGAATTGAAAAAACAATCCTTCTTTCACAGCTGTTGAAGCCATTTTTTTAGGAATGCGATTCCATTATACCTTCATTTATTAATGTCACTTAACCAGTTCTGGTGACGCCATTAGCAAGTTTTACATTCGTTGGCACTTTCGTGTTCATCCGAACATAGTAATACTTTTTTGAAGCTACCAAAGGAGGATGAAGTCCAACCCATTAGCCATCTCGGTCATGGAGGAACACGACTTCTCAGAGAATAATAACCGTAATCAATCTTGAAAGTTCGCCCCTTCCGGGATTTGAACTCTCTTCAGATACGGATCTGAGAATCCGCACCAACTAGAGTCCAACCCCTTAGCCAACTCGGCCATAGAGTAACCTGAATAATTGAAATGGAATATGTAAAATATTAGTTAGCCCCATTGAAAATTAATTGTTTAGGATTTGATTAAAGTGGATATATACATCGGTAGTTCTTCAGGGTTTCCACTGTGTATGGTAAATAATTACAACTGACATTCAAGTTTTATGTAACTAATTTTGAACATCAAATAATCAATGACTTGGCAATAGTAATAGCATAGCCCAGACCAGATCTTAACTGCATTTTTAATTTCAAAACACATATTTTTATGTTATTATGGTAAATCCAGGTCCGTATGAATACTGACTTTTAGGAAGTGTAGGTACCCACATTGCTAAGAAGATAAGAAATTCGTATTTTTGTATGCCAGAAATGACACATAAAATGTTGTTTTTGTTTTTAGGTTTGCTGTTGATCTTTTACATTATTTTCTATGCAATACTTGCTGGCTTCTGGATGGGTATGATAATGATTTTGCTGAACTATGTCATCCCTGAGAATATGCCTTATCGCACTGGTGAACAAAGTTTATTAAGGAATCAAGCAGGTAATTGGCTGGTGGATTACCCCATCTTCCTAGATTCACTTGAAATTTTAGTTTCATTGGGAGTTCATTTGATGCAAGGCAGAAGATTGTGAATATTTCAAAAAGTATCTGACATTTTGTTAGCTTCTTGATGCTTTAGGGTCATCAAGGTGTCATCATTTTATTTCTCTATAATCTATGTATTATGAAAATACATTTTTCCTAAACATTTTATAAATACGTATTGTTTAAAAGTAAACAGTCTCTCCACCAAAATCAAGCGCTGTTGATGAGATTCTCTGTCCTTTTGTTTCCTTTTTAATGTAACTTGTGTTTATTTTAAGTTGTAATACTTCAAAAGACGTCAAAATATCAATTAATAAACAAAAAAATTCAATTTGATTATTGATTATGAATAAAGAGTTGATTTTGAATTGATTATTCAGGGTTATTAGCTATTTATGTACTTAGTTTTGCATTAAATTATTGAATTTGCGGCGGACCTGATGGTAATTCGCTTCAACTCAAAAGCTCAGCCTTGCCTAATTGGCTTTATAGAATCTTTGACGCTTTGTAATTAAAGTAATTAAAAGGTTAAATCGTTTCCTGACTTGAAATTCGTGTACTTTGTTTAGACTCCAATGGTCAGTAAGTATTTCAAATTTTATCAAATTTGGTCAAGTAGTTTCGGAGATACGCAGTCTTAAAAATGACCATTTTTTATTTTTTTACTTCATTACCGATATCATAGTCTAAACATTAACCGAATTTAATGAATTTTATCACCTAGACTAATTTTCGGGTAACAATTAAAAATCCATTGTTAGATTTTGTGTGGCTGCTAGGGACGCCAATATTGCATAGCAACAATTGTTTTTACACATTTATCCCATATAACAATGATTTTATGCCTATTTGCCCACACGAAATCTTAGTTACCATGGACTTTCATTTAATTAACTTTCCACTGAGCAATAGTTGCTAGGGATACCAATATCGCATAGCAACAATCAATTTTCACTAACACATAACACACAACTATGATTTTATGGTCACATGAAACCTTAGTTATAATATATGAACTTCTAATTCATATACGTTTTTCTTAGAACTATTTCTATGGACACAACACTAAATGTTTACAAATTTATCCTTTAAAACAATGGTTTTTGGTTGTTTGACCACATGAAATCTTAGTTATCAACTGTTCCTAAGGACCACAATATTATTTAACAAGAAGCATAAATCAGAACAAACAAAACTAAATTTAAGACCGTAAAAAGTTTTAAAAAATGTGTTAGTTCAAACGCTAAAATATGTGAAATAATATTTTGGATGTTAGCTCTCAGTATTGTGTTAATAGATAAATGATAGTTTAAAATATTAGAGCTAACAGCAAAGTCAAACAACGTCTGAAAACAAATACTGCAACTCAAAGTCGCTAGCAACTCTAACGAAGAGACAGAAATATTGACATCAACACATGATATTTCCACAAACAACTATTACAGCTACACAAATTTGACTTTATTAGTTCAAATATTTTAAATTACACAACACAATAGTGTTCCCGCTACGTAGTGAGAGCTAACACAACATATTTTTTTTGTTTCAGCTAACATACTTTTTGACCTTTTTTGGTCCTTAATACATATAATAATAAATTTACCTCTATTTTTGTATAATTACAATGCTCCATTATTTTTTTTGCAGGAGTAACTTTTCTTAACAGACCTGAGGTTGAACTAAGCCTTATTAGAGTGTCTAAAAATGACTCTCTAGCAAATGCCAATTATTTCCAATCCATGGAAGATGCACTGGAACTCTATCCAGAAAGCAAGGCAGACTTCGGAAAGAATTACACTGACTGCAATGCCAGCACTTACAATCAGACCGACTATAACGTTGAAACGACTTTATGTGGGTTTCCACGTTCTGCATTGGGTGATTGTAAGAACTATAAGAAGCAGTTGAACCAGGGCCAACCTTGTGTTTTACTTCGATTAAATAAAGTAGGAACATTTAACAATACTTTTTGCATGAATAATGTACCAAATTATTATGATTTATAACTTAATTACGTACTTGGAACAGCCAAATGATGAAATTAAAAGAGAAACAATTGAACCTTCACTGATAAACCCGATTGAGCTGAAATGTTGGTTCGGTGTCACAAATTTTCTTTTCCACGGCCATGTGGTGGCCTTCTAATGTAGGTCATGTGGTGGCCTTCTAATGTAGGTCACCCCAGTCCAATTTTCGTCAATTTGTTGAAAATACGTCTGTTACCAAAATTGTATTCCTGTAGTTATTATTTGGTAATAGTGGTTCATAGTTCGTATTTCGACATTTTCAAAATACTAATTTTTGTGCCAGGGTAGAACTTAAGATCCAATGACATTTGAAAACAATATTTAGCGGATAAAACTTCTTTAAATTTGCTAATAGTGTGCATTCCAGAAACTTTTATTAAAAATATTGATCCAAGAAAGAGTTATGGCCATTTTTATATCAGTGCCTACCACGTTCTAGGCCCAATCTGTAAACCTAATTTTTTACTGAAATTTTATTGCTGCAGTTAAAAGTGGTTCATTGTTAGTAACTATAACATTAGTACTTCATTCTATGACATGGATTACAGATTTTTGAAACTATTGATAGAATTTTATATTTTCTGTACATCTTCCAAACAGTGTGCTTAATCACCGTAGAAAAGTTTTAAAAAATATTGACCCCAACACAGTTATTAAAATTTTTGTGTAAAAAATTGACCAAGTTTTTCATAATCCTATAAGCAGGGCGTCCATAAATTATGCCGGATTTTCTCCCCTTAGAAAAAATTACATAAACGGTAAGTTAGTATTGGAACATTATGTATTTATGTAGCTATAAATAGTGACAACATTAACATAAATGTTATTATTGGAACTGTTCGCCCTCATACAAAATGCAGTTTCTCAGGCTCTCTGGTACACTTTGGCGCACAATTCTTGGTCAATAGTGGCAAATTGTCTCTATTGCTTTGTCTTGCGCTTGTCCATTGTCTCAAGTCTTTCAATGTAAACTATATCCTTCATAACAATATGGATCTACAATGCTGAATGTCTAATCGACATACACACCAAATTTCACGTCAAACGAAAAATGTTTAATTTTTGGTCCTCTGTGACGTCATCGGCCCCATTATCGATTTTTCTCTAGGTACCATTTCAATAACTAAATATTTCTTGATTTGCCGTCATGTATTTTTACGTCCTTGCTTCGAATACTGTACATTAGCGCTCTGAAAACAAAGAACAAGCAAGAGCAAATGATATTGGAATCAAAGAAGGCAAAGTGGTTAGAGGGCCAAAATTTGGGACGGCCAAAAGCGTGGCGGCGAAATCTATATCCATTTCTATGACATGTACACATTGAAATATTAGACGGCGAAACGAGAGACGGTAAAAATCTTTTAGCCAAATGCTGAAGCAAAAAAATAGATTTCATTTTCTATGGTACATAATATAACGCGTTAGGTAGTTCTTTTATTGTCAGACAAAAGCAGAGAAATTTTAATAGATTTAAAGTTCCTTGAGTAGAAGTTACATGAGTTTAATTTGTAGTATTACGTAACACTTTGTTTTTGTATATTATTTAATCACATATTTGATATAATTTTAACTTTTCTGAAACATTTTAGCTTTTCGGATGGATTCCAAATCTAAATCAAAGTGATGTTGGCCATCCTTTAGTGGAATGCACGGGACGAGTAAGTACATTTTTATTTTATCTTTTAAAAAACAAATTTTGTAATTATCTAGGTATTTCACAGTACTCAATTTAATCACTCTGTAGGTATGCACCCCCGATCGGATAGAGAAAAATCCGGTGACTAAAATTACATTTTAAAACAAATATTCGAATTAATTTATTGGTGATTGAATATTATTAGGATTGTACAAACGTCGCACTGTGATTTTTTAAACATTTAATGAGAGATAAAAATCAATTTTATTATGTTATACAAATAAATAGCTAATCTAAAATTAAATTAAAATATTAGTAATTGCAACGTTTTCACCCAATGTGGCTGTAGGTACTTTCATTGTTGGGTCTTTTAAAAAATGTCATTTGGTCAATAAAAACAATATTTCAATGTTTTTGCAGGTCGATGAGTAAATCCCTAGACGTTCGATTGATTGTAATTTTGTTAAAACATTATACATACAGGGTGAGGCAAAAGTCACTGGACTATTTATAGTAAACAGTTTAATATTAATCAAACACTATTAAGCAATGTATACAACATGATAAATGTTC
>JAUYWI010099994.1:0-11608 GCA_034780595.1 Parotoplana pacifica | reverse complement strand
AAGACAACGTCGGCATTCGTCGCCCGAGCCGGAAGGCTCCTCCGTGATTAGGAGCGGGAGAAACAACAACAACAACAGTTGTGTACATATAGACTGTTTGTTAGTCTATGGTTGTGTAGGGAATTTTATTTTTTACTAAACCATAGAGTAATAATCTTTTTTGTTTGGCCATAGTATAATACTGAAAAATACAAAACTAACTATGACAAACTCTGACTATTTATAGAAATAGTATCTAATCAATCATTTTAAGAAGGGAAAATTTTGGGAAAATTTACCTCACACCATACAGTAATGAATTCATTATTGCACACTGCTTTACGGAGAAAAAAAATCGGATTATTGCATAGCAAAACAAAATAACATTATGTTTGAAAATGTCAGAAAAGGAAGAGAGACGACAATACTATGCCTCCCAATAAATTCAGCCATTGTATTATTGGATTTGGGTTACTGAACATTTGCTTGTCAAGTGGGTCAGCGATATCGATTGCTGTGCGTGTATGTGACTTGACAGTTAGTTGTGAGTATCATATCCTATTTTGTTGATTATAAAGGGAACCAGATGGCGGTGTTGAAGATTTGTTAGAAAATGGATTAATAATAGCATTATAGGCCAGACCAATCTTTTCAGATCACACTAAGCGACGTGTTCTCTCCAAGTGTAATGCTTTGATTCTCAAATGTGCTTACAACATTGTGTCAGATTGTGTTTCACTAGTTAGTAAAACACCAAACATTCAACCTAAAACCCCAGAACTTCAAAATGATGTCGCCGCCAGCGCATCTGTATTCCGTCTTCATTTGCTGTCTGCTCTCCCATCATCGAACCACACTGGCACACATCAACGAGCACATAATGGACGAACTGGCGCCGGCATACGGCGCATCGAAAGTCTTCCACGGCGGTCCCTTCCTCATGGGACTGTTCGACACAGACGCCGAGATGTCGGGCGAGCATCCGATTCGCACGGAATACACCAAACCTTTCGAGATGGACATCTACCCCGTGACCAATGTGGAATTTGCCAAATTCGTGGAAGAGACGCACTACAAAGAGACGGAGGCCGATATCAATTTGTTCAGCTATGTCTTCTTCACTCACATCGCGCCTAATTCTAGACAGTTGGTCCAGCATGCCTTGCCCAGTGAGCCCTGGTGGGTACCGGTCATCCACACGCGATGGAACCACCCGTTCGGCTTCAACAGCAATGTGCAGCAGCGCGCCCACCACCCTGTGGTCCATGTGAGCATGACGGACGCAGAGGCCTACTGCAAGTGGCAGGACAAGCGCCTGCCCACCGAGTACGAGTGGGAGTTTGCGGCGCGGGGCAACAACGACACCTGGACCTATCCCTGGGGCGAGGGTTACCGGCGACAACGGATGAACACGTGGGAGGGGATCTTCCCGGCCGAGAACAAGGCCTATGATGGCCACGTGGGCAGCAATCCAGTGCGCGCCTACCCGGCCCAGAACGAGCAGGGCATGTACGATATGCTGGGCAACGTCTGGGAGTGGACTACGACACGCTACTACGCCAAAGACCACCACCCGGAGCACAACGACACCTCGCAGTGGGTGGTGTTGCGGGGCGGCTCCTTTGTGGACAGTGTGGAGCGCGGCGGCATCAACCGCATCGTGCGTTGCAGCACCAAGATTGGCCGGTCGGCCGAGTTCACGGCGGAGAACATCGGGTTCCGGTGTGCGCGCAGTGTCACGCTGAAGGAAGCAGACGAGCTGCCGGTGATCCGCTACGAGGACACGATGCACTACCGGCTGGAGCGGGAGAAGGTGGAGGAGAAGTTGAAGCAGCTGAAGGAGTCGATGGATGCGATGCGACACGCGACACATAGCAGCGAGGAGCTTTAACTGCAAAAATTGTTCACATGCTCAAGCTGTGTCACTGTTATTAATTTATAAACTAACATTTTCTATGGCCGCCTTCTATATAAATGGACAAACAGTGTCACTCAGTCGATTTACTTTCATCAGCTAATAGAAATGATTTACCCTTTTTTCAATTGCTAGGGTCTTGAAAAAAGATGTCGTTTCTTAAAAAGTCAGGTGACTCGTTCACAGTGCCAATCATATTTCAGAAACCTGTTTCAAAATGGGTTGTCTGTATATCCCGAGCTTTTTATCACAAAATATTAAACGAAAATGACGTTTTTTATTCTTAGTAAACAAATAGAGATGTTGGATCATTTGACGTCGATAACAGTGTAACCTTTTGAGCGATATGTTTTATGACTTTGCTCTAGGTGACTCATCACATTTGTATTATTTTATTCTTAATTATTGTATGACATATTACGACAGACAACCTAACTAGGGCTGATTAGAAATAGTGAGGCCTTCTGGATAAGATGTAGATTATTGGTATATGTCAATATTTTGAGCTCAACTGTATTATTTATTCGCTAAAATGGTACTTGTTTTTGTTTATTCAGAGTTGTTCATGTTTTGTACAGATGGAAATAATGTTTTGGTTATTATTTTTTGTGTTTTTATGTTCAATATTATAGTAGCACATCTATCTATTTATTGGAGTCCTGTTGCCTGGTTTACCTGGTAAAATGGTCGACCAAAAAGGCCCAAACGATGGTTATCTCTCTCCCAAAATAAATATCAAAAATACGATTAGTTATGGTTTTAAGGTTAATATGGCAATAAATATACGTAACAGCTGTCCTGGGCTATCATTAGCGAGTAGTATGAATAAGTAGTATATTATCTTCATCAAAGTATTTCTGTTTATTTATTATTACTCTTAACACATTAATTGGCCAGGACCTGCTTTGACAGCGTGAAAATTTTCT
Organism: Parotoplana pacifica; assembly: GCA_034780595.1. NCBI lineage: Eukaryota > Metazoa > Platyhelminthes > Proseriata > Otoplanidae > Parotoplana > Parotoplana pacifica. Next base: position 8,788 of record JAUYWI010099994.1, on the reverse strand, counting down.
ACTTTCTCTCTTATGCAACTATTGCAAATTGTTCTCTTATGCTGTGATATGAATATATACGAACATTTTATTTGCTCACTGCTTAGACTGTGATTATGCCTGGCTGCTGAGGCCTAATACAAGGTTACACATAATTCTCTTTATCCAAATATAAAGTTTTCCATATATTTGGGTAAAGAGACCTGTGCCCACCTTTGTACGGCCAAAACAGCTGTATTGGGCAATCATTTGCGAGTAAATACATGTAGTTAAGTTTAATAAAATATCAGGCACTAAAGTTTCTAGACATTTTGGGGTAAAAAATTATTTTGGTTTAAGCAATACAAATTATTGTTTTATTGCCTAAAACACTCAAAAAATGCAATAAATTTTCGAAGTTGGGCATACTTGAAAACTCTCTTGGTTCAAAAATGAAAGAAAGTAAATGGCGTTCTTTTAAGGACACCTTGAATTACCTGGCTGAAGACGGAGAAAAGTGTGCCATTGCCAACGTCCCTTTCAACTTCTACACAACCAGCGAAATGCTGCAACGCGTCCTGGAGAAGCCCCTGGAGAAGAAAGCGGGCCGCAACTTCGGTCCACCGGGTAGCCGTCAGTTGGTCTACTTTATTGACGACATGAATATGCCCGAGGTTGATACCTATTTCACAGTGCAGCCGCATACTCTGATCAGGCAGCATATTGACTACAGCCATTGGTATGACCGCACCAAATTGTCACTGAAAGACATTCACAACACTCAATACGTGTCCTGCATGAATCCAACTGCGGGAAGTTTCACCATCAATCCAAGACTACAGGTTGGTTATGGAGGTGATGTGTTAGGAGGTTTCGCCCCTTTAGTTAGAGACTGAACCAATGGTACAGAATGTGACCAATAATGAGCGGATGGGACCAATAGTGAGAGAATGGGACCAATAGTGAGAGGATGGGACCAATAGTGAGAGGATGAGACCAATAGTGAGAGAATGGCACCAATGATAAGAGGATCGGACCAATAGTGAGAGAATGGGACCAATAGTGAGAGGATGAGACCAATAGTGAGAGAATGGGACCAATAATGAGAGGATGGGACCAATAGTGAGAGAATGGGACCAATAATGAGAGGATGGGACCAATAGTGAGAGAATGGGACCAATAGTGAGAGACTGAGGTTTACGATGAACCTTTTACGCACTCTCTATGTACCATTTTTACCTCTCATGTTTCAGCGTCATTTCTGTGTATTCGCCATGTCCCTCCCTGGCCCTGAAGCACTGTCTACCATCTACGCCAGTATCCTCAGTCAGCACCTGCAGAACGGCGGTGACTTCAGCCAGGATCTGAAGCGGCCCCAGTTGACCAAGGAGTTGGTGGAGACAGCCCTGGCCCTGCAACAAAGGGTGACAACACACTTCCTTCCGACTGCTGTTAAGTTTCATTATACTTTCAACCTCCGGGATCTGTCCAACATCTTCCAGGTAATTATAGTTTAGTTATTGATTTTGTGTCTTTTGTTTGACATACTTTCATCTGAAGTGGCATTAGAATTAATTAAAAAGTTTGTTGGGAACATTTGAAAATTTAACAGGAAATGGTTTAGCTGTTTTTGTTTGTAAATTTTTTGTGAAAAATCGGTTCCTAACTGGTTCCGCTTACCATTTTAACACTTTTATTTGATACTTGATGATCTTTATAAGTGCATCACCATATATTGGTCTCCATTCTTCAACACCCCCCATCCAGGGTATTCTATTCGCCACCCCCGACTGCCTTCCCAATCGAGGGGCGTTAGCCCGCCTCTGGCTGCACGAATGCGAGCGCGTCTACTGCGACAAGATGGTCGACGATGAGGACATTGAGGCCTACCACAAACTGGCCAAGGAGGTGGGTCGCAAGGGTCTGGCCGACTGGTACGCCTCGGGCGACGACGAACTGTGGAAGCGACCGCTGCTTTATTGCCACTTCGCCCGCCATATTGGCGACGAGAAGTACATGCCGGTGAGCTCTGTGGATTCCATCAGCAAGATTCTCACCGAGGCTCTGGACACCTACAATGAGGTGAATGCCGCCATGAATCTGGTGCTATTTGAGGACGCCATATCGCATGTGTTGCGCATCAGTCGTCTCCTGGAGTAGCCACGTGGCAATGCCCTGCTGGTGGGCGTTGGTGGTAGTGGCAAGCAGTCGCTCAGTAGATTGGCTGCCTCTCTCAGTTCATTGGAGGTGTTTCAGATTACTCTGCGCAAAGGATACGGCATAGCTGACCTTAAGGTAGGAATTATCCGGAATATCTGACCTCAGGGTAAGAAATAGATCCCATAGCTAACTTCAAAGTAAGAGAAAAATAGTGGTAACCGATAGGTAGGGTGACTGGGTGAGTTAAAAGTTTGCGTCATTTTCATTAAAAAAATATTATGTACAACATTACTTCAAGTAGTATAGTTTTTTTTAGAATTTTTATATAAATAGCATAAACTATGTCATGTTATTTATATAAAAATTATGATAAAAATGGAATACTACTAGCGAGTAATATGGTACATCATATTTAATTTATTTTAAATAAAAATGGCACAGATTTTTGACTCACCCTATACTTTGTCTATTACTTTAGGAAATCCTATTTGGTAGATTTACTTTTTTCTTATAGCTATTTTGTATTTTTTCTTTTAATTTCCAGGCCGATCTAGCTGGACTTTATATAAAAACTGGACAGAAAAGTATTGGCGTGGTCTTCCTGTTAACTGACAGCCAAGTTGCTGACGAGAAGTTCTTGGTTCTAATCAATGACCTGCTGGCGTCCGGGGAAATTGCCGATCTGTTCGCCGATGATGAGGTGGAGAACATTTGTAATGCCCTGCGTACTGAGGTCAAAGGTCAGGGACTTCAGGATACACGCGAGAATTGCTGGCGTTTCTTTATTGAACGCGTTCGACGAATGCTGAAGGTAAACTGGTCGATATAAATGTCGGTGGTAATGTTTTTAATATAACATATATTGTTAATATTTACTTATTTATACGAAATTTATCCAGTGCTACTTATATAATACGAGGATATCTATTACTGCGAGTGAGCTTTATTAGATATCCGAGTAATATTAAGTGCTTTATAAATGAGTTTCGTCTATGCTTTTCAAATTTCATGAATGATTTTTTTATCTGAAACGCTTCCTTCTTTACAATTTATCTATGCGAAAATATATTATTAAAGTTAGTATCGAATTTGGTCATAATTTTAACTAAAATAACATTCTCGTTTATTTTCATGCGCCATAAAGTGATCTATGGCCTATAAAGTGAAATTTTATTGACATATCTGTATATCATAAAGTTGACTTAAAATCTATACGTAGAATAAAAAATTAAAAAATAAATTACTGCTATCATTTTCTCACACTATTAGGTGGTATTGTGTTTCTCACCTGTTGGCACCACACTTCGAGTGAGGGCACGCAAATTCCCTGCCCTAGTCAACAACACGAGCATCGACTGGTTCCACGAGTGGCCCGAGGAAGCGCTCATTTCTGTTTCTAGACGATTTTTGGACGACGTTGCTCTGTTACCAGTAAGAGAGTTTGTATTTCTATGCACCACTTGTAGGTATCAGAGCTATTTGCCGATCCACATCCTTTTGGAAATTTCATATTCCAGGAGGAGTTGCGAGACTCCACGTCACAATTTATGGCTTATGCTCACAAATCGGTGAACGAGATGAGTCATGCCTATCTGCACAATGACAGACGTTATAACTACACCACACCGAAGTCCTTCCTGGAGCAGATCGCCCTCTATCGCAATCTCCTGGATAAGAAACATGCGGAGCTAATCGCCAGCATCGAACGTCTGGAGAATGGGCTCACAAAATTGGAGTCCACGGCCGAACAAGTTAGTCGTTATGCACATTTAGGGCCATTGATTTTTTTTAAAATAACTGAACTTTTCTGGTTAACGAATTTGGTCTACCTATTAAAACAAGGTTCTAGATTTGTATGCCCATTCTTCTAGGTGGACGCTCTCAAGGCCAAACTGGCCGTCCAAGAGGAGGAGGTGACCCGACGTGAGACGGCTGCCGCTCAGCTACTGGCTGTTGTGGAAAAGGACACTGCTCGCGTCACGCAGGAGAAGGCGGTGGCCGATGATGAGGAGGCAAAGGTGGCCGTGATAGCTGAGGAAGTGAACCGCAAGGTAGGGGAGTAGGAGAGATAGAGAAACCATAGAGTAGGAGTAGGAGATAGAGAAACCATAGAGTAGGAGTTATAGTGAAACAATAGAGTAGGAGACATAAAGTAGGAGGCATAGAGAAACCATAACGTAGGAAATATAGAGAAAACAGAGTAGGAGATATAGAGAAGACATAGAGTAGGAGACATATAGAAACTATAGAGTAGGAGACATAGAGAAACCATAGAATAGGAGACATAGAGAAACCATAAACTAGGAGATATAGAGAATGCAGAGTAGGAGTATAGAGAATCCATAGAATAAGATACATAAAGAATCCATAGAGTAGGAGACAGGGAAACCATAGAGTAGGAGAAACTGGAGACTCAGTCTAATTTATACATCTAAAGGCATTTCTTTGTATCACCAAATTGTAAGAATAGTCATTTGTTCAGAAATCAATTCACAATCCCTTAGTAGAATTAGAGGAAATGTATGTGCATAATGGTTAAATGTTGTCATCAGCAGGGCATGTTTTTTCTCTTCCAATGCTTAGAAATCCCTTTTTTAGTCATAAAGTTTCCTTTTCCAGGCACATGATTGCGCTAAAGATCTGGAGCGTGCAGAACCTGCCCTCATGGCTGCACAGAGCGCTCTCAACACGCTGAACAAGGAGAACCTGACGGAGATGAAGGCCTTTCCTCAACCGCCCACTTTGGTCGTATCGGTGATGGCCGCTGTGGTGTGTCTCATGGCTCCTGGAGGAAAGATTCCAAGGGACAAGTCCTGGAAGTCCGCCAAGGTTCTGATGGGGAAGGTGAGATACTTTCAGAATTGGTATTTTTCATATCATAGGACACACTATGACATCATAGTATCTTTTGTATTATCTTACAGGGTGAGTCAAAAGTCTCTCAGTTTTTAGTAAAAATAAATTAAATATTATGTACAAATATTACTTGCAAGTAGTATTGTATTTTATCAAATATTTTATATATATAAATAACAACAATTTTATGTTATTTATATAAATATTATGATAAAATACAATACTACTTGATAGTAATGTTGTACATAATATTTAATTTATTTTTACTAAAATTTTGACTCACTAAGTAGTACAAAAATACAACTTCCGAAGAAAGGTATAACTAAAAATATCTATTTTCCTCATTCTCTCTAACAAACTCCATTACTTAACAATAACATTATATGTAGCCCTCTCTCTGTTTTTCTTTAAAAAGTTATCCACGCACGCAAAATCAGCTAAGTCAGAGCTTTATATATGTTTACACTTTGACATGTAGCTTCTATTACTTCTTCTTTTGGGCGTCGCCACTAGCCGTGGTTCGGGCCATGCGTCCCGCTAAGGAAGCCATTTGCCAGAACACGGGGCCTCCCAAGGGGTCGCAATCGCGAAGATGTGCTGCAGACTGTGAACTGCTGCTTGGTCGCGACTTGTTAATTGTCAATTTCTGGGTATTGCCCGACGCCTTATTTGGATACGCCGCACCGCAAGGCAGAGTTTGAAATGATGCAGCGAATCAGCTGCTGGTATTGACAAAACAAACAAATTGGAAGAGGATTCATTCCACTTCATACATAGAACGTGGAATCATTGTACTCTAGCATATACTTTCCTATTGAAGTCAGTACAGAGAATTTATTTGGATTACAAATTACGCCCAGAATATGAAAGCTGAGCAAAATCTATGTCCACATCGATTTCGTTCGCGAAAAAATTTTGCGCCAAGTGAACCAGATGAAGTTCAGCTCAACTTTAAAAGACGCATCGAGTAAAGATTGGCCATTTTATTGTATAATTCTATGGCAGCCCAGTGTAAATAATTTGAAATGTTCTTACATAGCTATTTATTAATGACTGAAATGTCAGAAAATGTTGATCTTTTCTGATTTTGATGTTTCAAACTATTTTTAAATTCAAAATATTATCGATACTGTCTTATATCTGTCATATCGTCATAGGTGGACTCATTTTTGGACTCCCTTGTCAACTACGACAAGGACAACATCCATGACAACTGCCTCAAAGCTGTCAAACAGTACATCGACATGCCCGATTTCCAGCCCGATATCGTCAAGAGCAAATCTGCTGCAGCAGCTGGTCTGTGTGCTTGGGTGATTAATATCGTGCTCTATTATAAAGTAGGTCAGAGGTTGACTTTATATTTAGGTCAAAGGTTCCTGGGTTTATATTAGGTCAGAGGCTTGATGTCATGAGCAGATCAGTTATTCTCTTCTTAAGTATGTCAGGAGTTGAGTTCATAAGTAGGTAGATGTGAAATGCTATCAATGACTTATAATAGATTGGATGACTTGATGCTGTTATAAAGTAGGTCATTGATTTTGATGCTATTAAAAGTAGGTCATTGATTTACTTCTGTATTATAAAGTAGGTTATTGATTTTATGCTATTATATAGTAGGTGTTCATTTGATGCTGTTAAAAAGTAGGTCAATGATTTAATGATGTTATAAAGTAGATCATTGATCTGATGCTGTTATAAATAAGGTTGTTTTAAAGTAATCAATGATTTGATACGGTTGTAAACTAGGTCATTGATTTAATACTGTTATAAAGTAGGTCATTGATTTGATAATGTTATAAAGTAGGTCATTGAATTGGTGCTGTTATAAAGAAGGTAATTGATTTGGTGCTAATAGAAGTGACGTTGTATTATAAAGTGGGTCATTTCCAGGTGTACTGCGAAGTGAAACCCAAACGAGATGCCCTGGCCGCCGCTGAAGCGGAGTTGAAGGCTGCCAACGACAAACTGAATGGTATCCGAGCCAAAGTGCACGATCTGGAGCAGTCATTGGCCAAGCTGAATGCCGAGTTCCAGCAGGCATCCGATGAGAGACAGCAAGTCCAAGAGGAGGCGGCTGCCACGAATCGCACCATTGAGCTGGCCAATCGACTGGTCAGCGGGTTGGCCTCCGAGAATGACCGCTGGGGACATCAGGTAGGTCACCCGTTAGGGCCGGTTCATTCACGTCACGTGCGCCAGGCCGTTTCTGCGCCTCCCAACCCGCTGAAGCGTTTCATAGAAATTGAGAAGCGCTGAAGTTTAACAAAGTTGTAACTAAAACGGTTCAGTGGTTGAAAAAGAAACTGTGATCAATTTCTCTCGTGATATCTATGGCTTTGCATCACAGAGAAAAAGAAAATTTACTCTATCGTTCTTTCTGTGTATGCGTTTTTCTTTTTGTCTGGAAAATAAAGCGCGGTCCGACTCAATACCGTACACAATCTTCGATTGCATGAGCTCTCTCTGTAATAGACGCACGAGGGCGAGCATTATCGTAGAGCAGTCGGTAGCTGATTGGGCAGCGTGCTGGACTACGGATCGGGAAGTACCTGGTTCGAGCCCCGGTCGTGACATACTTTTAAGTTACTTGGTGGACAACAGGGTTTATTATGGAAAAATCGGGAAAAGAAATCGATGACTCGTACAAATTTTGGCCATGGATTTCGGTTAAATTATACAAAAGTTGTATTAATTAAGCGTTTACGTTAACTAAATCCCTTATGTATCTATCGCATATTGTCTATTAAGTCGAAACTTAGTTTTACTCATTAAATTGATATAATTGATAGAAGACCGCAATCAATCTGGACATATCTAAATTAGTAACAATTACTAGTTTCACTCTATTTTAATTTTATCAGAATCTGAGAAGATAGGCGATGAGGTTTTTAAAAGACCTTGATAGAGTGAAGTAATTTTGTTACTTGGGAGATACACTAAGTGCAGGAGGAGGCAGTAACAAAGAGAGTGAGATTTGGCAGGTAACGGTTTAGAGATCTGGAATCAATGCTGTGCGGCTATAGACTGACTCTAGCAATGAAGGGGCCCTTTATATAGCACATGTGTTAAACCACTAATTGTATATGCGGCAGAGACATGGGTAGTAAGATCAATAGAGTGAACATTTCCCAAGAAAAGGCAATGGTTAGAAAGATATATGGAGCTAAGCAGCAGGATAAGATGAATTCAGAATTGTTGATGGAAAAGCTTGGTCTGCGAGAGTGTCCATTGTAGAGGTAGTAAGATGGTGTCGTCCTGAGAAATGGAAAAGACCAGTGGTGTAAAACGGACATGTAATCTCCAAGTGGAAGGGATGATGGTCAGAGGGGTTCAAAGTTATCCGGGAAATGTATGGCAGAGAGAGAATGTCGAAAGGTTGGATTGAAGCTTGGGGATCATAAACATAAAAAGCGCTGACAAAGCTGTTGGAAAGAATGACGATTGGCGACTCTCTGTCAGAGGGAAATAAATGATGATGATGTTGATAAGGCACCTTTCATTATATATAAAAATAATTTAATTATTCTTCCAAAATAGATCCCATCACAAAATATATGACATATTTAAAATAATTAGATGAATTTTGGTGTTTATCTACGCTATTTTTTATTTAATTGTTTGTGCTTCTTTGCCTGAGCGCAGTACAATAGATGCTCTTTTGAACTGCTCCCAGAGATGGAGAAGTAGAGGAAAGGACATAAAGACATGCACATCACTTTTATTGACTTGGAATTGTATAATGCCGATGTTCGTTAGCCCATTGGAGGCGCATTTGACGATGTCGAGCATAAAGCATTGTTTTTTTTTCTTTGCT
>JAUYWI010099983.1:0-11608 GCA_034780595.1 Parotoplana pacifica | reverse complement strand
AAGCATTTCGTCTATAGTAATATTTGGACCAGGAGTATAAACTGAAAGAAGTGAGGCATTGAACAGCTGTACAAAGTGGCGGATTGGAGCTAGCTTATCATTTCGATCCCTTCTTAGCAAATCATCATGCCGAAGACATTTTATGCAAAAATAAGGGGTTGACATAATAATTTTCATTATGGGGTGCACCCGAACCCCAAGGATAGAACACCTAGTGAATGTTCATAACTCTGAAAATATTGAGAGACTTTCTATATAAATTTATGTATACTAACATGTCCTCAAATTATTAAAAGTCATGGAAAATGAAGCGAATACGATTATTGTATAAAAAGTTACAACATTCAAAAGTGGGATAGATAAACTGTTAAACTTTTTGTTCAGAAAGCTATAGGTAATTCCCGCCTATACTTATAATATATGTAATTCTCTATAATTCAAATCTTCTTATTTGTTTAAGTCGTTCAAAAGTTATCTTTATCAATAATATAAAAGAGTCATAGGCCATTGCTGAAATGCAAATGTAGGTTAAAAATTGTCAGCTCCACAAAATACCTACCATTGTTTGATTGACAATTAATATTTTAATTTATTAGGTAGTTCCATTAGGTATATATTATCGAAGTTGTAAACTATTTGATATGCATCAAATAAGTTATAAATTCAGTACAAAGTTGTGTCTCTGATGAACTAATTGTGGAGAATTTATTTAATTATAACAAATGTAAGTAAAACAAATATCATCATGACTCTCGTTTAGAAGTGCATTTGGTACCACTGTAAACGGCATCTGGTGGCAGATTTTCCCTAAGGGTAAATAGATATTTTCTTATGTGCCGAGAGTCACTTTCGCTTTTATATCGAGATTTATTTGAATTGTGAAAATAACTCTATAGATACGTCAAAAAGAGGTGCAATCTATTTAAATATACATTATATTTTCTGACATGTCTAAAAAGAATTCGCTTGAAATAAATATAATACAAATTTTATACCAAAATATTCATTTTATGTTTAATAAGACCTTAACAAATTTAACGAATTTAAAAAATACTATAGGTTTCATTCTAAAAATTCAATGTAATAATTTACCTGCATTTTTTGACTGACAATTAGAAGCTCAAATAAATTTTTAAAACTATTATATTCAATTTTGAATCGAACATGTCAACAATTTATTGTATTCATATAGCTAATATATATCATACACATAATTCAAATTGCAGCAAGTATCGTATTGGAAAAATCCTACAGAATAAGATCCAACAAATACCTACGCTAAAAACAATCTAAGCAGATATTAACATTTATTGCATATAGCATACTCCAACTACCTCCTCCAATCTAACTAAATCATTCATGGATACAAGAAGAAGAAGAAGAAGAAGAAGGAGAAAATGAAACTCCTTTTAAGTTGGCTTTTGAACATTTCAAAATGTTGAATTTTTCTTAAGTACAAGGGCAGTTGATTCCATAGGGTAGGTCCAGCAACGGCAAAAGATCTAGATCCAAATGTGGCATGTCTATGCTTAGGGACCATAAGTATGATACCTTTGTCGCGGAGTTGATAATCATATCTTTTGATTATAGTCATATCAGAAAGGTAATAAGTAACCTACCCATGTAAAGATGCAACCTAAACATGTAGAGGTTGATCCTTAACACTGTTGAGGTCACAGAATATTCATTTATTACTTTATGGTTGAGGTTATCTAAGCATGTAAAGATACGCCAGTGAACTCTTTCGGCCGCCATAGCATACTGTGTATTTATTTAGTGTCAAATAATTTATACTCCTGGATAATATAAACTTCACACCTCTATCTTAATGTATGTATGATAAATGAGTGTTATAACGCAAATCTAAGCATAACTTGGTAGCTGTTATTAGGATATAACCAAATCTCTACCACCTAGTTATGCCTAGATTAGCAAGCGCTATATCACGTTTGGGAATTTGGCCCTAAGACTACTTCTTTGAATCAATAGCATTTTAAACGTGGACTCTTATTAGTTTGAAGAACATTCTACATAAAAGTGAAGATCTGTGATAAATCAATTTCAATTTAAAAAATCTTCATTTTATTTTCTCTATAGAGGGGTATTATAATGAATTTTTAGACATGAGTTTACACAAATATATTTGTAGACAATGTTCTAAAATTTACGTTGAGAATTATTTTACATAACTATAGCAGTTAACTTTATTGTTTAAATAATTATACCACACACAATATCGCATTGTAATATATATTATTTAGCATATGCTATCGTCAGATACTGATGTAGTCTGATATAGTATGAATGTAAATAGTTATAAAGTTACAACTATTCACCTATATCCAGATCGACCAATATTATTATGTACTTGTCAATGATTTCCGTACGATTATTCAGATTCTATCAGGCCGGAAAAATCGTTCAACAAAAACAAAATTAGCAACAGAAATTAATAAAACTATATGGATATGCAGTATATAAATTAACATTTAGAATTGGGTCTCCACATTTAATTTTATAAAGCGCAAGCCGACACTATACGTTGATCAGAACTGGTACCTATTATATTATGGATTTATATTTATCATCAGTGCCGAATTAGTTATCTAAACTACAATAAAATAATAAAAGCATACACTATTTAAAAAACGAATTATTGACATAAAAAGATCAAATTATGGGTTTACTAATCTAATTATTGATATTAGATATAGCTATTTGTTTGATACCATTTGTAAGAGTTAGAATATATAGGTGCATATGCACTATGTGTTAACAAATACAATGCCACACAGTTTTCATAGGTTTTCCAAGTCGCATTTACAAATTATTTAAACATCAACTGTCACAGCCATGAAGTATAGTATATACTCCAGATGCAAACCATACCAGTCAAACAGTTAAAAGAAGAAATACCACTGCCTACCTTCCCCGGCCCCCAGAAAAAAAACTCACCCTCCTTGGATATCCACACACCAATCTCTATTTTCAAGTAACAAGCCCGCCCATTTAGATACAACAATTATAGATATTGTCAATTTTCAAAACTATAAAACTACGTACCGATCTGATCTTATACCTACCTATGTACCGTCCAGTCGTCGTCGACTTCTGGTGACTTCATCAATCATTCTGTGCCATTTGTTTCTGTCTCAGAAAAGGGTACGGGGCTGTGTTTGAGAAGTTTTGGATATCATCGAGCCATCTCTTTCTTCTTCTTCCCCTTCTTATGCTGCCTTCGGATTTAACCAACATCAAATCTTTCTCTAAGCTGTTCTCAGCCCTCATGATGTGCCCCCAAAAATTAAGTTTAAGCTTGCCCATTTTAGATTCCAGAGAATGCGGATGACCGAACTCTTCTAGAATTCAATGGTTAGATCATCTGATTGTCCAAGGGATGCGAAGCATTCGGCGCAAGCACCACAGTTCAAAAGCGTCAATCCTTTTGGGTCTGACTGTTTGAAGGTCCAAGACTCACATCCATAAAGAGTAACAGGGAAGACCAGCGTTTCGATGATGTTGCGTTTGTGTTAATTGTAACATCTTTATCTTTTAAGATCTTGTCCAGTTTGGCCATAGAAGTTTTTCGAAGCATGAGTCTTCGTTTGATCTCTTTATCACAGCTATAATTGTCATTGATACGAGAGCCTAGAAAGTCAAAAGCTTCAACGACGTTTACATTTTCTCGTTAAGTTTGAAATTGTTGATAGCTTCAGTTGTTAGGATTTTAGCTCTGCTTTTTTCATTGATGGTATGAAGACTATTGCTCATTTCAGTTTTGTTTGCGGCCAATAGAGTGGTGTCATCCGCATATCTGAGATTGTTGATGATGCGATCTCCGATTTTGATTCCGATGTCTTGGTTGTCAAGGTCTGCGGCTCTCATGATAGATTTACCATAAATGTTAAAAATGCAGGGAGATAGGATATATCCCTGACAAATCCTTTGCCGAATGTTAAACCACTCAGTTTCGCCGAATTCAGTTCTGACTGTAGCTTCTTGATTGTGATAGAAGCTCCTGAGCAGAATGACAAGGTGAAATAGAAATCCCACCAGAGTGTCTCATGATCCACACAGTCAAACGCCTTGCTGTAATCTATAAAGCATAGAAAAACAGGTTGCCGAAATACTCTGGTGGTCTCCATCATCCATCTGATATTATCTCTGGTCTCTGGTGGCTCTTCCCTTCCTGAACCTTAATTGGACAACAGGCAACTCTCAGTTGATGTGGGACTCCATTCTCTTTTGGATGATTTTGAGCATCACTTTGCTGGCATGGCTAATGAGTGATATTGTTCTATAGTTAGCGCAATCGCGGGGATCCCCTTTCGTGTAGAGAGGAATGTAGACGGGGCGTTTCCAGTCCATAGGCCAAGTACATTCTTTCCAAATACGCTGACAGATCGTTATGAGGATTTGAGAGCCTCCTGACCATATTCCTTAAACAGCTCGATTGGGATATTATCGTTGCCAGGAGATTTGTTATTTCAGAGCCTTTTCCACTTCATCGTTAGTGACGATAGGTTCCATTTTAAAGCTATTGAAAACAAGAGTGCAGTCAAAGTTGTTATCATTTTTTATAAAGGCTCTTTCACTTCGTCTGCCTCTGGGAGAACTTTGCCAGCTTTGTCCTTTATGAGCCCCATCTTTGGAGTGAATTTTCCCGTTAAGTCTTTGATTCTCCTGAACAGGTCTCTGGTTCTGCCAATTTCATTATTTTTTTGGATTTGCTTGCAAATGCTGTTGAGATACTTTTCCTTGTCTTTTCGTGATTGGCGCTGGAAATCACTATTAAGCCTAAGTTCAGCGGTGTTTCCCTTATCTTCTGCTCTTACTTTTCTTCTTTTGATTGCAATTTCGAGGCTTTCTTCTGATAGCCATTTGCTTTTCTTTTCTCTTCTAGCTTTAGGGATGTTATTTTCTGTTTCTTCTATTAAAATTTTCTTAGCAATTTTCCAGATCTCTTCTGAGCTTTTGTTGCTAGTGTCAAGTACTGCGAATTTGTTCTTCATGTTGCTTCTGAAGGTCTCAAGGATTTGGCTGAGATCCTATTTGAAGTGGTGATTGTCATTCTTAACTTTTTTTAAATTTGATTAGCAGTACATGGTCTCATGGTCAGTACCTCAGTCAGCTCCCGAGAGAGTTTGGCAGGGGCAGCACTCCTCCATCTTTTCTTGCAAATGATGAAGTCAAATTGGTTTCTGTGAATTCCGTTACGTGTGGTTCATGTGTAAAGACGCCTTTTAGGATGTTTAAAAAGGTGTTGACAATGAAAAAATCGTTTCCTTCGCAGAATTCGATAGACCATTTGCTAGCTTGCAATACAATAAATTCCGACAGTGTTTTCCATTGTTTGATCCCCGACTTTGGCGTTCCAGTCCCCCATAATAGTACAGAGGTCCTTTTTTGGGACTTTGCTTACTACTTGTTCGATTTTCTCGTATAAGTTGTTAATCTCCTCCTCATCCGAAGTGGAAGTTGGAGCATAAATCTGGGCAATAGTGATATTAATTGGTTTTACTTAGAGCCTTATAGAGATGATTCTGTCACTCAATGGAGTGTAAGCCATGACATATTTAGAGCTGTCTCTGCTACATTAAAAGTCAACTCCATTCCATTTGAGAGATTCGTGCTCGGAAAAAAGATTTTGGCGTCTCCAGAAGCAGAATTCCCGTCCATTTAAGTTCACCAATGCCTAATAATCCAATACCAGTTCTTCTATATGGTTCTAAGACGTGGATACTACATGAAAGCTACAAAAAGAGAATCGAGGAATTTGAAATGTGAATATAAGAAAGAACATGTTAACGGATCTTGTACGAGTTATCGTATTAGATACTAAGAAACAGTGCAGAAAGTGGAATCCATAGACATTGACCTGCCACAAGGCAGAGAACAAAATAGGTAGATAAAAAGATAGTCTGGAGATATAAATTTATCCAATTTTGCAACCCTTTGGTATCAGTTTTGTTTTGAAATATATAATTTTTATAAAGCTACAGATTCAATTAAAATTTATAGCCATGACGTATCGGTGCATAAACAATCGACAATTCCTAGAACTAATACATTTTCTAATAACCATCTTATTTGGGTTAGTAAGACTAACTAGCAAAAACCGCTACTGATTTTAATACTTTAAAAAATTATTTTATTTTGAAGTTATACGAAGTATTTAATGTAGGTACCATATTCGATATTTCAAGACTGCGGAACATTTAGAAAGATTCAATTCAAGGTGTCTTAAACTCCCAGAAACAATGAAAGGTTAATAAAATATTGGTTTACAATCATCTCACAAGAAAGAAAGTAATCATTAAAAAATTGAATAAAAGTTTCGTAATGAACACATCGAAGCCGACTAGATAAAATCAATGTTTTAGACTCATTGGTATGTGGAGTTCATACTTATATACAATGCAGCTCTATTCCTACTCAATATCTACGTAATTAATAAATTTCACGTCATATCTAAAAAAGATTACTAAAACCAAATTAGTTATTGATATTTTTAATGTAAATTACATTTTACAAAACACTATACCTAATATTTTCTAAAACCAAGTTCTTAGAAATAATAAATGTATGCTATTATGCTATTATGTACTAAAAAGGAATTGTGTAAAAAATAAACGACAAATTTTCACACAGATAGATAGTTATTTATTCATCACAGTCAAAGTCTATTATTTGATATCTATCACCAAGAAGCTAAATGTTCACAAAATTACATTATCATTTATGCCTTAAGATATTCACAGATCAGCTATTTCTTTTCAAGCAGGCAGGTAATAGGTTTTTAATACTATGTAGTGTCTCATTCTGAAATAATTAAGTTAGAATAATAAATTGTCCAAAAACTGGCAGACAAAGTGATCGTATTACTGAAGAGAAACAAACTCTCGCGACATGGATTAAATGGAAAACCGACGCCATTAACTTAAAGATTATTTCATTTTAGGTTCATTTTATTATTTTTAGAAATTAAAACTGTTGATCCGTTAGCAGGAGGCTGATCCAAAAAGTATTTTCTTTTTTATGCCAAAATTTTCGCAAATGGACTCGACTTGCCAATTATGTTGCTTGCAAAGATCCACCGACAATTTTGTTTAAATCTAATCAATAAGTCTAAAAAAATTTTGTTTTCAAACAAATTCAGCTTTTGTGTGTAATAGGGCTATAGGTGCCTAGGACATACAAACAAAGAAGAATTATTGATTAACGATTTTAGTGATAATTTCATTTATTTTCATAAAGTAAACCAACATTAAAAAAAATTGTAACTATCAGATAAAAACATTTAAAACAAATAATTTTTATTTCTACAATTAGTTAAGTCGTATAGAACTGGATTATTGTGAGAAGAAGGATAATTATTGGAGATCTGATGAATATTGGAAACTAACAAATTTATTGGAAATTAGTCAAATATTGAAAACTATTATTGGAAACAGGGTAACAATTCAAGACTGTGTTTGTAGTGATTAAAGATCATTGGATGAATATTGGAATAAACAACAAGTATATACCTTTACACAGCTTGTAAGTAAGAAATAATTTTATATATTGACTTTTCAAAAGTACCTAGTACAAGTATATTAATAATGATTATTTACTTTCATCCAACTTTCTTTTTATTATAATTTTCCCATTCAGATTGTCTTTAAAAAAACTACCTAAGTAAGGTTTATTGTTGACATCTAAGAAAACTAAATACATACAGACATATATCTCAGGAGTAGAACTTGTAAGAACATCAAATAATTATGTCATGTTTCTGAAAGAAATTTCGATGTTTCGTTTTAGGAAATATGTAGATTTTTATCAAATACAATACAAAATAAAGCTTGATGGATGCATATTTGTCAGCATTTTAATAATAACATCACATCGATGTAGGGCAATAACATGTAAATATAGGTTAGAGAAATGTTTATTGATTCGCAATTATTCCAATGATGTAACACTTTATAAGTAGATTTTGAATGCCATCTTGCATGGTGGATTCGTATACCTAGAATATCTAATCCTTATTAAATTAAATAAGAGATCTGATGATATAAATGAATTGAAGACATTAATTTATTATTAAATACAGCTTTTTAATTTCATTAAAAGGAAATTGTTACGACTAATTAAAAACGGCTTTTATTAACATACGGCATTTTAAAGTGTACTTTTTTTTAATAAAAATACACATTATATTGAAAAGAAAATTTAAAAATTCTAAGGTTGCACTCCATCCGTCTAAATTTCTAAAATATCTGTCCACTATTAACTGATCTGATTTTCTAAAACATGTCCAAATAGTTTTTATGTAAGGTGAAGCATATAAGTAACCAGTAATTAAAGCAATAAAATAAAAAATGATTTTTTTTTAAATATGCAGAAAATATGAAAAAAAATCCATTTGCGTATGAAATAATGTACCATATTATAAAATCTGGGATTCAGGAAAAGTACTACATAATTGTAACTGTCATGCAATTTAAACAATGAATCTAGAGTTGATTTTTATCATTATATCAGATACTGAGCGTTCGCAAAATAATTAGCGTGCATTTTCATGAAAAACAGAAAATGATAATACGGAGCGGTTTCTATAAAAGTAATTATTATTTAATCAGTGAGCGAATCAATGGGTATAAAGTTGTTATCTGTTACAAAATAAGTAAACAGTCTATTGAGTAGACTGAACATGTTGGTTAACTATTGAAATCCCTCGATTACAGAAAGTTTCTTACAGATAGGTACAGATCAAGAGCAATGTTAAAATATTCCTAGCACATCTCCATAATCCTATCTGGTAATTTATTGTATAAAATTATGCAAATTCGTTAAAAGTAAATTTCTATGCTTTTACCCTGCAGCCTAACCACCATTATCTAGAAAACTAAAAGCATGATGTCGAAAATTGTGTTTCATATATTATCAAACATATTCAAAAATTATAAAGATTCCAAATAAATACAACTAAAGCAAAAATTAAATGAAAATAGTATTACATACACTAATCAGCATTTCAATCATTTCATAAAGTTAGATAAAAACTAAAAAAAAAGATTTAAAAGTTAACAGTTTTTTTTTACTTTTATTTTTAATATAGTAATAGATTTAAAAAAAATCATACTTTATATACAACGGTGAAAGAATTCTATTATAGAAACAGGCCACAAATAATAGAAATTGATTTTGCTGTTCTAACTCTCTCTCTCTCTCTCTCTCTTTCAGTTAGTTTTCATTTAATTTTAGAACTATTATTATTCCATAATTACAATTCGATTTTTTGTTGTTTCCTTTTTGTCTATTTATGTTTATTATAGGCTTCAAAAATCTTCTATTTAATAATATTACAGTAAAATATTTGTTCGAGTAACTCACGAAAAGAAAGAAAAATACTAAAGACGCTGAATTACCTAAATTAACTCAAACCACAATGTTTTATAAATTTATTATGACAATTTTTGTCACGATTTTGAATCAACTGTAAGCCATCATCAACGATACTAGCCAATTAGAATTTTAGTCTACGACAACTATTCCAATGTTCCAGTTGCAAGACATATTCTCATGTTTGAGCTGTTAGGAAGCTTTTTCATAATGAACAGACTAGATACTGTTGTTCTAAAAGAATGATACCTAAACTCGATACTTTATTGTAATACTCAGCAATGGACTGCAACTGCCACCGGATATATCGTTTTTATAAACAAAAAGTGTCAATCAAAATGGTTGCATAATAAAGTGAAACATAAACGTATCTAATTATTAAATATTATTTAACGTTTTAGGACCTACTAACTGATTTCCTTCATAAGAAAACATTCTTATACTTCCACTAGTACATAATTTATTTTTTTATAATTTAAATATTGGCAGGAAGAGTGATGGCGGTGTGCACAGAAAATTGGTTTAGATTCAACTGCTGAGGGTCCGAAGTCCCGCAGATTAATTTTTTAAAACTTTCTTTAGGTCAATATTTTTCATTTATGACTAGTCGTTTATACAACAATGTCTTGGATCTTTGATAGACTATCTATTAGTACTTGCAATTGCCAAGCCTGATGACCATCTTGCCATGGTTAATTTTGCGTATAATAAGACTTTTGCATATTAGTTAACGTGCTATTTTTTTATGCAGATATTTGATTTAATGCTATAATTCCTATCAAAACACACAAATAGTATGTGATTTCAAAGTTGGTCTTAACCCTTTGTGGTCGTAAAAAACTCGAAAACGCTTTAACCGATTGAATAGAAATTTGGCACCAGTGTATTAAACTCTCTACGGATTTTTTGCTTATAACCTTTTTTACCTCTGACCCCCGGCCTAAGGTAACCTCAGGGCCCTAATGAAAAATCAAAGATGGGCCAAAATGTATTTTTTACAAAAATATTGACTCTGAAGTCAAATATTGATCAATATAATTGGTAGAGATGCTACGAGTACAAACACTTCATTGTACCATTATATATTTCGTTAAAAAAAACATTCTTAAACATGCTTAAACATCTATGAAAAATATCAGAAAAAAATATTCAACCCCAAAAAAAGTATGAAATTTTTTGTGACAATTTTGGCCATTTCTGAAAATCCTATATATTTAGATGGGACATTTGATTTACTCATGAATTGAAAAACAAATCATTAGAATACCTTCAAATTTTCTATTTGTATACTTTTTATCTGATATTTTATTAAGTAAAAATCCTAACTTTATCCGAAGTTTCAATTTGAAGTCCATGCCTGAACGAAGCGTCAATATGGAATTTAAAAAAAACTATTTTAGTGTCTGAATTCAATCAAAAATCACTAAAAATATTATTTAGAACAAGGTCATTGATTTAGAAAGTCATAATAAACTTTTAAACTGTTATAAACCATTCTCATTTTGTAAGAAAGATTGATCAATTAGTCAAGAACATAAAGCATGTCAGTTTAGAAAACAATTTACTGCAAAAATAAAACAATTTTAGCAGACCTTCTCTGAACTGCTAGCCTCCATATCTTAGGAACCATAAACATGAGCCATCTCAAAACTTAATACATTGATTTAGATACTGCTGGATTTTAAATCAGATTTCACCAATTAGGATGTTTCATTAGAATTTTAGAGTCATTTAAGTAATTTTAACCCAAAATTTCGATTTTTTGTTTTTAAATCGATATTAATATTCGTCAAAAAGTTTTTCTAGATTTGTAGGACTTAGCTATACCAAATTTGAAGTCAAGAGGACAAACCTCAATTTTTGGACCTGAAAGACGTCATTAGCCCTCATATTGATTTTTTGTTTAAAAAAACGTTGTTGTTGTTGATTAATGGCTTGTGTGTATTTGCCCATATAAGGGTCACCTGTGGCAACCGATTACAGCTATTTCAAGCCCTTGCTGTGACCCTAGAAAATGTGTACATTTCGGAAGCTACGAGGATTAACCAATACCCAATGGTCACCACGGGGGCGCAACACATTGACCGACAAATGACAACCTCTTTTACGGTACTTGGGGATAAGACCGGATCCCATGGGGACACTCTAACTATTTATCAGGAGGGTCGAAGGTGGGTTGTCTAGTCCCTGAGCACTTTCGGAACCCCCTGTCCACCAA
>JAUYWI010099972.1:0-11608 GCA_034780595.1 Parotoplana pacifica | reverse complement strand
GTTTTTATGTTGAAGCCATATTTATATTTTTACACATCTTTTGGTTGGATTACATTCATTTCTATGATGTTAATACTAATACTGTCGAAGGCTTGACTGATTTTATTTATTATTTTTATGTTTTCTGTAGTAAAGATTTATTCTACATATAATAATCTGATCGGCTACGAGGCGGTCAAGAGGTGGATTAGAAGACAGATCCTTTGTAGCCCAGTTTCGAACAAGTAATTGGCTCACCCAAACTGTCAATAAGATCTGTAAGTAGACTATCCCTAAAAACAAAGTTACCAGAAGAAACAAACCTATTGGAACTCAGAACTTGCTAATCTTACTAAAACAAAGAAATAGACTCAGAAAGAACATAACTAACAGCAACAAAAAAGAATGGCTCGAAACCTGCCTTAAGTTCAAGAAAAAGACCATTGAAGCTAAAAAGAGCTGGAGAAAATATATCAGCTATTTGACAACTATGGAAGACCTCAAACAAGTGTGGAGAACTTTCAATAGCATCCAAAAAGAAACGCAAGAAGAGGGTAACAAGACGTGCATCCATATGGAATGGAATACATAGAAGACAAACAAAAAGCATTTATCTTTGTCAACCAATTGCTAAGATAAACAACCTGAAGATCAATAAGGAAGATAGGAAAACAGCTAATAACATCAAGAAACGATTTAAGAACTACAAAGCAGGAGATAATGAAGATATCTCAAAACAGATAATCATCGAAGGAATCGGGAGAGCTATCAAATAAACGAACGCGAACAAAATAAGGAGTCAAACCTATAATGATTGAAGCGATCCAGTCGCTCACTAATAATATAAATGACATGAGAGTCTGGGAAAGTGCCTAGTAAGTGGCAGAAATTTGAAAAGACACGAAAAATTCAAACAGCCACCACCGCCAAAGTAGAAGACTGGGCGAAAAAGAAATAATATCATTAACCGGGACAAATCAGAATGTTTTATTTTTCCCAGTAACAATATCTGCAGACTATGATTTTAAGATTACCATCAATAACTCCATGAGCCCCAAAAAAACTGTCCTTGGAGTCACTTACGATGGAAGGCTTACCTTTGGAGAACATACTAATAATGCGGTCAACAAAATGAGCAGAAGAACTAAGATACTCCAGAAACACCATCAAAGCTGTCTACAAAACATACTATGAAAGTGTTAAGTGGTATGCAGCTCCTGGCTGATACCTAACCATGGTTTTTAGGAAGTAATTTTGACAAACTCGAAACAAACCAAAGAAGATCAGGCAGAATTATAGCAGGTTTGTGCAAAACTATTAGCAAAGAATGTGAGATTACTCCAGCAAGAACTACCAGAAGCCAAAACCCATTATCAATGACAGGTTAATGACTATCAAAGAGAGTACCTACTAAATTTATTACACTGTGATAATTACCATATTAAAGGATTGTCGTAGTGCAGCGACTAATTCGATGCTCATCGCTGTCAAACACCTTGATCATATAGACCATCGACACACTACACAGCGTATCAATAGATACTACATAGTAGTATTAGGTCTACACACAGACATTTGATCTATCATCGAAACAATTAATAAAATACTGAACTCATCTTATAGCCATCAACTATCTACACCAGCCCAAATTTGAAATCAGTGGTTACTATGCAATTCATCTCATTTGTGTTCGAGAACATGTTAAATTAACAGACAATGATACAGACCGGCTATATGCGACAAGCCTAGACTAAACCAATAGAACCATTATACAAAAAAGTCAAATTGCACATCATCAAGTTCCTCAACAATGACTGTAAATCAATTTTAGATAAACAATTCACCAAATCAAAAAAACTCAAATGGGAAGAACAAAGCACTGTATTGAACTTCAAAAATTACTCTTACTGTACCTATTGAAGCGCCATATGTTCACTATCTTGCTGAAATGGGCTGGTTATCTTGCCATTTTAGCGGGGAGTCATTGACATCAAATTGGTCGATGAAGAAAATGCTATTATACATTTTTAATATAAATGAACCTCTGATATAAATTAAATTTTATGAAAACGGGTCAAACGAAATAGTTATAGAGTAAATATTCTATGAATCTACATATTGTTTTTTCAGAGGAATTTTATCATTTGGGTTAATAATAAACACACGAATAACAGTCTTAAGAAACAGATGTGGACTTTTTTTTAATTTCTTTCAAATATAATTTTGAGATAACCATTAATAATGTCTGTGCATAATAAACACCCAAAAACAAAAACATATGCTTCCAAAAGAAATGAAAATGCAATACTTGCTAAGTGGATACCAAAAACTATCAACGGACTTCACACGCAATACAATAGTGAAAAAGAGAAAGCACAAAATAGTACTTCTAAGACAGACAAATATGCTATGCAAAATGAACCTATAAAGCCAAAGTTTTTCAGTGATTCTAAAAACTATACATTATCAAATAATTTTATAGAAATAAATAAATCAAAATTATCTGTAGAGAAAAACATTAAAACTAAACAAACTTTCTCTGACATTAAAGTAGCAGCATCAGCAATACTCAAAGAAAAGAAATCAGAAAATGAATCAGAGAGAAACACTAAAAAGTCGTTTGGAAAAAAAATACACAAATTGCCATATGAAAATCCTTTTTTATATAATGATGAGAGATACATTCATTTAAATAGGGATATTAATATTGAAAACATGTCAAAAAGTTCATTTTCAAATATATCAGAAACTTCAACACAGGAATTCAAAAAAATGAATAAATCATTTTTATCAAACACAGAGCTTCAGTACAAAAATAACAAGATACCCGCCTTACAAATTACACCAAAAAGTCATTTGTTTCAAAACGAGAATAAAAATATTAATAAAAAATATATATCCAACAAGTACACTACTAGAAAACAAATGTTAGATAGAAAATATGCTAGCCGGAATATCTTAAATGACTGTCCAGAATTAAGTCAATCTATAAAAATAGAGAAAAATAAATTAGATATAAAAAATGCTGAACAAAATTACTCTTTATTAATTAATCCTGAAGATTCTAAGGATGCAAATTTAACCCGACTTGACGATTTTACAATTAAACACAGTACGTTAAAACCAACAGATGTAATAGCAACAAAATATGTTTTTCAAGAACCATATCATTTAAACTTAGAACGTAAAATGTTTGAATTTGAAAATATAAACAAAGAATTCACAAATTATTTGAAAAAATGCCACCAAGATATCACCGTACAATCCACTACTGATTATGATTTTACAGTCAACAAACCTAGCGATGATAATGAACTTTCAAAAGAATATTTACACAACAAAAATAAGTTGTTTAATGATAAAATATATCAATTAGCTAAAGATAATATACAATATTCTGTTTCTCAAATAAATGAAGTAAAAAGTCCAAATATTGAGGGTGATTCAAAAGAGAACACAATTGGTCACAAACCATCTATGACACCACATCAATGTTATCAAGCTATTAAAATGGAAAAACAAAAAAATGTTGACTTAAAAAAAATTAAAGACGGCGATGCTAAAAACTCTAAAGAAGCACCGCAACTAATAGTATCACCAAAGAAAAATAACCAGTTGAATAGAAATTTAAGATATTATATAAAATCTTCTTCAGTAGGATCTACAAGACTGAAGAAAACCTCTACTAGAAAACAAATAAAAACAAACGATGACGCTATAAAAAGAAAACCAGAAATGAGTGAGATTGTTAATATGCCATCAATTAGTATCATTAGCGAGTTAGAATCTTCAAGTATGCTATCAGATTCATTATCGGATTCTATATTATGCCAATCATATAATATGAACCTAATGTTCATACCTTTTAAAACTAGTAAAAAAACAACTAAGCGGAATCAGGTAGATAAATATAAAGGTATCAACCAATCCACTAATATAAATAATGTATTTCAACCGTTACAAACAGATAATAATATAACAGAAATGTTAAATTTAACTTCCAGAAAATTGACACTACTATATCGAGAAACATTAAGAAGAAATCTGTTACTATTTTCTAAAAGTAAAGATTTTATAGACAAAAAAATGAAAAATGTTCATACCGACGAAAAATCTAGTACGACATTAATAAATATATTCCCATCACCAATATCAAACACATCGCCAGGTACCAACAATATCCAACAAAAAATAAAGGAAAATAGAATTGAAAATAATAAAAATATAAATATAAAAAATATAGAAAATATCGAAGTTTCTAGTGGGAAACTTTGCAAATCATCCATGTTGACTAATAAATGTGTGTATTTTGTAGAAAAGTTTATTCAAGAACTTCTTAATGAAATACTGTTGAATGAAAACCGAATCAATGATTTATTGTTCACTAGCAGTTACGATCCAAGTAAAGCAGACTTGATTACTTATGAAAAATTAAAACCAGTAACAAACACATTTTTAAATATCGAATCTGAAAAAATACCATTCACAGCTTCACTTATTGAAAAATCTACTATTAGTTTTAAAGTGCCTTATAAGAAGGAAATAATCGATGAATCTTTTACACAGAAACTAATGAATGAAATAATAATTTCTAGTCTTAATGAAGTTATTTCTGAAAACATAGAACTAAACAAAATAGAATTAAAATTTATAAATGCAAATGAAGAAGCAATTACTAAAGATATTAGTTCTACCGAGATAAAAATTTCTCAGACTGATAAAACCAGCGTTGGCATTTCTGGTAAAATATTTAGTCCATCATTTGAAACAATCTCCTCAATAAATGAAGACATTGACGAAAAATTAATGGAATGTAAAATTCAAGATATTGAAATGACATGTTTAAAAAATGCTAAACAAACGAAAGATTCAGTATCAACTTCAGATGTTTTCCATAATTTTAGAATAGCTAACGTTAAGCGTCATATGTCAGCTAAGCTTTCAATTAGATGGGATTCCATTGTAGAAAAGTTTGTTAAAGACCTTCTAGAGGAAACATTGTTAAATGATAATTTGTTGAATGATAAAATGCTTAAAAGTAGTTGTGAAAATTCAAAAACCGAAATTAATACGTTTGTGAATATTGAAACGGAAGAGGACACTTTATTTAAAGTTTCGGCTATCGAAAAATCTATCAGTTTTAAAATACCTAATAAAACGGAGATGTTTATCGAAACTTTTCTTTATGACTTTTTTAATGAAATAATGCTTACCAGTCTTTGTGAATATATTTCCAAAAAAGAATTTCAATCTGCAAAAGCAAATGAAGCAGTACTTGCTGAAAATATTTGTTTCACAAATAGTAAAATCTCTGACACTGGTACAAAAGTTATTCCAATGTTAAAAATTTCGCAAGCATCTCCATTTTCATCATTAATAGAAAGTAGAAGTAAAAAACTAATACAATACTCGTATAAAATTAAAGATGATAAACATTCAAAAGCAGAAAATAATAGATTAGTAAATGGTGAACTTGAAAACAAACAAAATATGCAACTAGAACATACTGTTTTAAATTCAAAATCCTTTGACGAGAAAATTCGCATGTCAACAAAATTATCAAATAAATTGGATGACTTTGTGGAAAAGTTTAATCAAGAACTTCTTGATGAAATATTATTATGTGAAAATGTTACAAAAGATATACCACTGACTAACAGTTGTGAGCCATGTAAAGCATCTATAGAAGTAGACGATCACGAAATATCAAGAAGTATTAAATTGTCAAAGGTTTTGGGTAGAAAAATGAAGAAGACTGAAAATTTAGAAATAATGGTTAATACAGATATTTCTTTTTCTGATACAACTGAAATAACTGGTGAATCAGCTGTTCCATATTATTCAATATATATGGACAAAAATCCATTTAGAAATAACATTGAAAACATGTGTCTTTCAGAAAAAGAACTAAAAGATAAAAAAATATCAACAATTGAATCTTTAGATCCTTTAATAAAAACAATGAATAAAATTGAAAATATAGAGATAATAGTTAATTCAGTTATTATTCCCTCTACTAAAATAATTGGTCCATATTTATCAACATATATGCAGCAAACACCGATTGGAAATAGAACTGAAAACATATGTTTGTCACAGTTAGATAATTATGATAATTTTAAAGTTTCAGCTGACAGGTTTCATATGAAGCAAAAAAGGGAAATTATTGAAAATATGGAAATATCAGTCAATACAGACAATTTTTTCACCGATACGGATGAAACCAGTGATGTTATTTCTGATAAAATAGATGGCCTATCTACAAGTTTATTGCCAAATATTGTTAGAAAAATAATGAAAAATAAAAAAGATTTATTTAAAACATAAAAAATACTGGACTATCTCTTGACAATTTTGATATTTTGACAGAATGTGATGAGCAGCAACTATAAAAAATGGAGTAGTTTGCAGATGAGTATATTCAAGAACTTCTGTTCGATAAAGATCTATTGCTTCCAAGCTATAGTTGTGATCCAAGCAAAACAAATTCAGAAATTAGGCCATCTTTAAATGTTAGACCTGTAATGAAAGCATATCTATACAACTTCACCAATAATAAATCTAGAAAAACCATATCTATAAGCGCGGAAGTTAACAAGAAAAAATACAACACACTTTTTCTATAAATAATAACTCACAATCAGAGGGACTCTATTTAGTACCAATATCATTTTCCCTAGAATATTCGAAATATAAAAACAGAAGATACAATGATAAATCAAACTAAATTTTCAGAACTACTGTCGATTATAAAGAACTGAACCTATTTAAAAGTTGCTTAATCTTTGAAGAAATTGTAGAAAATACTATTGTTGACAAAAGTAATCAATTTATAAAAAGGATAGTACCTTGACATTATTAAAAATAATAGTATAAATTTATCTAGAAATCAACTGAAAACTGAGTTTTGATTTTCTGCTACAATTCTGAATAATATTTAAATTTAGGTCTTTTTTATAAGTACCAATTCAAATTATTCTACTAAATGCATACCTAGCTTTGACCTACAAAAGAGAACAAATTTTTTATGTGACAAATTCGTATATCACTATCGTATACAATTCGGTAGATACAGTTAATCATTTTAACTCAAAAGTTGTTTCAACAGACCAATTGCAATTTAGTTCGCCAAACATTCTTTTTTCCTATTTATTGTTTGGTTGGTTAATATAGAATTTATTTTTAATTTGTTCAAATTACTCATCATTTATTTGCTTAATAAATATAATTTGCAGCTTTTTTAAAAATAAATATTTAGTTAGTTTTTGAGCACTTCACCTCAATAGATACTGAATTATATAAATATATGCATCTATAAAATTTTATATCTATGGTTAACCTAGATAAATATTAAAATATATGTACATATATTATTGGAGTTTCAAAAATGTGGTTTTTTTAATAATAAATGCTATACTGGAAACACGTTCTAACTTAATTTTGCACAGTTAAATTAATAACTCAAGACTAAAATCAATATTTGCTTCAGAGACTGACAACAACTCATTCTGTGTGAAAGAATTCAGTATAGTTTAGAATCAACTGTCCCATCCACAAACTTCGAGAAATGTTCACTCTTAGAGAAACAGCCACAATTGCCATTGCCTAAATAATAAGTTACCCTATATTTTAAACTATCATTTATCTAAAAGCAATAGCTTTCATATACATAAATGAGAGCTAACACCCAAAATGATTTCACTTATTTAAGGATTTGAGTTAACACACTTCTTGACCTTTTTGGTCTTTTTTTGTAACGAATTCATAAAATATGTTATTGCTTTTTAAAATGTCTTTAAAATACATTAAAATTTGTTTTTATTGTGCAATAATTGCATTGCTAGCAACCAACAGTTCCTAAAATATAATCATGATTGTTTAGATATACATAAGCTAAGGTTTTATGTGGTCAAATGACCATAAAATCATATTTATGTAGCATAAATTAGTAAAGATAACTTGCTGCTATGCCATATTGGTGATCCCAGCAACAGTTTCTAAGTGTAGAGTTATGAAATAAGTTTATATTTGGTAATTAAGCTTTCAAATGGTCAAATGCCCAAAAAGCATAGTTATGTGGGATAATTGTGTAGAAATTCTTTGTTGCTATGCTATGTTGATGTCTATAGCAACAATGGAATTAATTTGTAAAAAATTGTTGTTACTATGCAATATTGACGACCCCAGTAACTACACAAAAAATCTAACAACGGATTTTACTCCTTGCCCCAAAGTTTGTCTAGCTGCCAAATTCATCAAAATTGGTTAATGTTTAGACTATGTTGATCAAGTAACAAAATAAGAAAAAGTCAGATTTAGAGACACTGTATCTCCTAAACTAGTTGACCGTTTTTTATAAAATTTAAATACTCATCATTGGAGTCTGAACCAATCGTCTAAATTTCAGTTCAGGAAATCATTCATATTTGAATAAGAAAGCATAAAAAATGGCCCATTTTAACCATTTTAAACGATCCCATATGGCCCTTACATAGGCAAGGCTAAGCTTTGGATCTAACAGCCAATTGCCATTGGCTTAGAAGATTTCAGAAATTAAATCATAAAATAGGAATGGGATAAGGGTTTTAAAAGCATAAAATAACGATAAAAATATGGGGAACATCATATCTAGATTACTTACAATACGTTTTTAAATACTAATTTAAGTTCAATATACAAAATATAATTTTGAAACGTCTTGATGATGATGACATGTTCATTGCTGAGCTTCGGCCGACCCATTTGAAATTATCCGCCAAGCTTTACAATCTTTTGGTGTAGAGTTCACAAATCCATAGTCAGTCCAGACTGGGTCTTTGGTCTACCTCTTTGACGTCTGCCTTCCATTTTGAGTTGCAAAATTGCACTTGTGAGGTTGCAACTCCCCTTCTCTACATCGGTGTCCATTGAAGGATAGTTTCCTTTTTCGAATGTGTCTTAACAGGAGGGGGATGTTCTTAGCTCTTCTAAAATGTCAGAATTTGTTGCGTGCTTTCTTTAGATGATTCTCAGAATCCTTCTACAAATCCACATCTCTTCAACATTGATAAGCCTTCCTCAGCCAGACTTAATGTCCATCCTTCAAACCAAAGGAGATGATTGGACAAATCAGGGCTCTCATCAACCTCACTTTTAACTGAGTCGGCAGTGCACGGTTCTTCCAAATGCAGGTCATCTCACGAATTTTCGTTCTCACGCCCATCAGGCAGCTTTCATCATTCTTTTTGATCGATCCTAGGTATTTGAACCTATCCATTTTATCAATGGTCTCCCCATCCACTTGCGTTTTTCCATTTGTTGATAGCTCTGTTCCAATTCACATAACTTTGTTTTGTTTGCATTCAATTTCAGAAGGTGCCTCTTTCCAGAATTATTTACTTGATCAATCATGTCTTGCATCTCTTTCTGATTTTTTGCAATCAAAGCTGTATGGTCGGCATACCGCATTGTTGAGTTGCTTTCAACCGATCTTTCTGCTTCTCTCATAAGCTATTCCAGTGTACATAATAAAAGGTGGGGTGATAAGATACATACATAACGTACACCTTTGTCAATAGGAAACACTTCAGAGTGATCATTTTCCACTTAATTTTTGCGGTTTCGTTTTGATAGAGTGCCTTCACCAAATTGATAGGTTGGGAAACCAAGCATTGATAAGGTTTCCCAGTGTTGATTGTGGCTAACGCTATCAAATGCTGTGCTATAGTCAATGAAGGTGATGATGGCCCCATTTAACATGTCATTTATCTTTTCAATCACAGATTGTAGAATTGCCAGCATGTTTAAGGTGCTTCTTCCTGTTCAGAAACCAATTTGTTCTTCTGGGAATTTTCTGTCAATTTTCCCTTCATGCGGTCAAGCAAAATATTTAACAAAACTTTGCTGACATGTGATATGAGGTAATTGGGAAAGGTTTGGTATTGAATTTGGAAGTAAGAATGCGGTCGCTAACCGGGTTGAAACTAATGCTACTTTCTTTGTCTTCCTTTGACAATCAGGGCAACTCTGTTTTTGCCACTCTTTTCTTCAGTTCCGCTGAATATGATAGTGCTGTCAAGACCATAGTGTAATATAAATGAATATTCTGTGGTCAAGACAGTCGAATTGTCCATTTAGTTTCCGAGATACCAAATAAGTGAAGTCCAATGTGCTTTAGTTCTTTGATCAGAACATGTAGTTTGTCGGTTTCCCTCATTGTACGAACATTCTAGATTCCAATATTAAGCAGATTTTTATTTTATCAATTTCTCTTAAGTTTCGCAGTAGCTTGCTAACGGTTGGATCCTACCTGCTGAGCATAGGCTTTCCTACCAGACGAGGGTCCATCCAGTTGAGTCTGACTGTTCCCATTAACGTCGTTGTGCTTGTTTCAATTGCGGTTCATTTTTACATTTGGGTGTTTTAGCAGGAAAATTGCAGTGGTTTGCAATCGCCTTCTACCAAGTCTTTTTATTGAGACACCATCTTAGTGTAGCACAAATGGCATGTGTGGCACCAACAAGTGTTAAAAATGTACATTCAATGTATTTTAATGTATCAGTGAAAAATATGTTTCATCGATTAACTTAAAATTTACACTACAGACCTAAAAAAAGATAACATTTACTGAAAGTTCTAATGCTCTCCTATAATTTCTCCTACAAAATAGGGTAAATCTAGAAAAATAGTTATTTTGGTGTCTTTTCATCATAGAACCTGAAATATAAGTAGTGAAAAAATAAGTTTAACTTTAAAAAATGATACTGAAAAAGAATGCTATCAAAAACATTTAAAATATTTTTCACAATTCATAGTTTTAGTCTACTTTATCGTCACTGAATAAACAAAAAGCTTAAAATACTAGAAATAATGTCTCTATTTTTGTTTACAATATTTAACATCTTAACTCCAAATCTAATAAAATTTGAAGGGTTGTAATGGACAACTTTAGTGATAAAAAAAAATTTAAGTTTTATTTTTTCGTATTGTGTTTTGTATGTCATAGTCAATTATATGTGTGTCTTCGAATTTTATTTTCCGTTAATCAATATCACTAAAAATATAGGACATCAACTTATTTTTAAAAGGATAATGCCAAAATGAGTATAGCTTTTACCTCTTCCCATTAGGCTATTATATTTTATCAATACAAATACAAAATACAAAATATTCGCCTAAAACTGAGAAAAAACAAGTCACTAGGAATACAAATGTCCGTTACCGACACCTCGTATATTCTAAAGTTTTATCAATGACCTATTCGATTTTCTTGTGTTGATACATTGGCTGTGACTGGCAGGATACTTAGTAAAAGGGGCAGAGGTTGACCTCGCGACAACTTTTTAGTAGTCTGAAGCAGTGGATCCATTCAGAAAAGAGAGATGTCAAGGTGATAAGGATCACAATGGACAGAAATGTTTGGCGAACCATGATCTCTCACAAACTGTCCGTTAACCGATGCCTTCAAGAAACGTAGGTTAATGAACCGGTGGGATATTTAGCTTGGCTTTTAATTAATAAATTCAACTAGTTGTATAAGCTATGCTTAATGAATTTACAGTGTCCCAAAAAAACGTCGCAAACATGAATGCTATGTTAAAATATGCTTAATGAATTTACAGGGTGTCTCAAAATACGTCCCTAAACATGA
>JAUYWI010099971.1:0-22628 GCA_034780595.1 Parotoplana pacifica | reverse complement strand
GTGCAAACACTGTCGGGTGATGTCAGGTATTCCACACTAGCAGTGAAATGCTGGCCACTGAAGAGTATCGTCGCATCCACAACTGCACGAGGACCTTGATCCTTTATAGGTTTTGGTCTAATAAAAACAAATTTAACAACGTTTGTAGAAATTAAATAGTATCCACTTGATAATAATCTTGCTAAACAAGCTAGCTATCTTATGAGAAATACAAATTATTTTGATTGCAGTCTCAAAAACATTCAAATATTAAAGTTGCTGAACTCTAAAAGCAATCTAAAACCCACTTTTATAATTTAAAAAATAACCATATTTAAATAAGAGAAATCACATTAAAAATATGTAATTAATGGGCGTAATGTCACATAAGACTAATTATTTTGTAATGTCCAGAAATGGTTGTATTTACTTTTTCTCAGAAAGATGTGAAGATCGCCATCCTGGTAGTCGATACGACGTCAAAGAATTCAGTGTAGTTTTGATGTCCGGTGTCACAGGTGATAAGTTGTCCAAATTCCAGACTTCCACATGCGATAATTGAAGATGTACTTGAGTGCCTTGAAAAGACTGAAAATGAGAATCGAAACACATGGCATGAATTGTGCAAATTGATGTAAAGTTATAATAACTTCCTGATCAATGATATACCCGTTATCGAAAAATTTAATCTGTGAATTTTAGATTTTAAACCGATATATTTAAATCTATCTATGATAAATACCATTTATTATTTAAAATTGAAATCGCTGTGACTTGATTAATTTCAATTCATTATGTAAAATATGGCTGAGACAGAAGAAAAAAGACTTATTGATCGAATTAGAGATAATGGTGCAAACTATATTACAAGACAGTGGGTAGCAGAAAGGATAGGACGCAGCGAAGAATTTGTCAAACAAAATTGGAATAGGAATCCATATGATAGTAAAATGGACAAAGTCGCCATTGGTAAATCTGGTTATGTCATGAATAAACATCAAAAGAGAATAATTCGGTTAAGTTTGAGAAAACAAAGAAAACATTCTCAAAAATTGACGCAACAAATTGCAACAGCTAGAGGAGATGGTCCAAGTCCTTCTCGCAGGACATTTCTGAACGATACATGCAGTCAGTTAAAATGAAACCATTCCATGTCACCAAGAAACCCCACAAGTCCCGCTACAGCGTGAAAACGGCCTTTTCTTTTGTGAGTACCTGGTGGGACTATGGGATGAAAATGACTTCCTTCATGTTGTGTGCAGTAATGAATTCTTTGTTTAAATCTGTAGAAAACCTAACCATCAAAATGACAGAGCATGGGCGACTTCAATCGATGAGATAGAAGAACACGAGCATTATTGACAGGTGACAGCACTGTTTGTTTCTCAGTAAAGATGTTGATGTGCGTAGTCAAAGAAAATTGACAAACATGGAGTGGTGATTATTTTCGAGAGACAATCTTGGAGCAAGCAGTCATTGCTTTCTTGATAAGACCCCATGTTTCAAAGCTCTGGCAACACAACCGCTTTTGAAAGCTAATGACATTGACTTCTTTGATAACAGCCAATGGCCTGGTAATTTTCCGGAGCTAAATCCATGTGAAAATGCGGGTGCTATCATCAAAGTTGAATCTGCACTTCATACTTTCCAGACAATCCTCAGCAGAGCATGTTAACTCTGCAAAATGTTCTAAACAATGTGCTCAGAAATTTAGAGAATGACACCAACTTGTTTGATAGTTTGCTTCAGTCTTTTACTGCTAGATTGGCAGCTGTGACAGCAGCATGTGGAGGAGTTAAAGACACTAAGGTTAACTGCCATCGAAACTGTGCCTACTGGAGTTGAATCTATTGAAGCCTATTGGAGCTGAGTCGAATATTCATGAAACTGTAATAGAAGAGGCGAGCGAACACGAAGACATGGAAATATAGCAATCGTCAACCTCTGCAACAATCAGAAGGTTTAACAGTCAAGAATAACCTGATCAGTGAAAATTTAATACCAATAGTTTCTTCTTACAAACGAAATTCTCCGGACGATGAAAATTTGGTAACTAATGCTGATAATAAGCGCATCAAAACTGTGTGTGAAAGGTTGATATTTCATTTTCATTTATAAAGACTTGATCAGCTCTAATATTTTTTCCGTTTTGTGAAAATCTTCTGTTTTCACTTTTCTTATACAAAATTTACTCTCCTTTATGATTTGATATGAAATATACAAAAATTTTATATTGCTCAGGCTGTGATTATGCCTAGCTGAGGAGGCCCAACAAGGCCGAAACAGCTGTC
This sequence comes from Parotoplana pacifica, assembly GCA_034780595.1. Classification (NCBI taxonomy): domain Eukaryota; kingdom Metazoa; phylum Platyhelminthes; order Proseriata; family Otoplanidae; genus Parotoplana; species Parotoplana pacifica. The sequence goes on along the minus strand of JAUYWI010099971.1, from coordinate 20,358 downwards.
CTGGACTATCACTTTCAAATAATATGAATAAGTAATAATCTTTATCCAAGTATAGCTGTTTTTTATTATTGCTCTTGACATAATATTGATATTTTCTCTACCTTTGAGATGAAAAAAATACTTTCATATCGTGTATACAAGTTATTCTCTTTTCTTATTCATTCTGTTTTATTGTCAGACTACTACAGGGTTCTCACTAATTTTGTTAAGATTGAAAACTAGACAGCGTGAAAGGAGTGGGGGTACAAAGGACCCGCGTTAATCAAAAGGTTTTTTTTTTAATTCAGGTGCATTCTATACATTTTGAGATTCTCTTTTTTAACATTGTTCAAAACGAAAATGTTTGTCAAATGAAAACATTTGGCTCGAACTGGAACATACAAATTCTAAACAACCGCTACCTTTCGGAGTCCGATTTAAAAAAATAAATAATTAGAAGTTTAATCACGAGGTAAATAACGAGACAAACAGGACGTCCCAATAAAACGGGACAACCCTACTACTACTAGTTTGAAAGTAACATACCCGAGTTGCGAGGTTTATTACTCGTGTTGCGTATTCTACTGAATGGTCCACGTTACTGTCGCATAAAGAAAACTAAAAAAAGAAACAAAAAAAGAATCAATAATAAATAAGGGAATGAATAAGAAACTTGTATTTTGCGATTTGGTCTCGGCCACAGAAGTTACCAGCAATAAATTTTCAGTACCTTAGCTTATCGGAAATTATTGATATTTTCATTACAATATTTGAGCAACACTCAATTAATAACTAAATATCTCAGATTTCTAAACAAGAATATGTCCTTACCAGCTTCTTATCAAGAACAACACCAATTCTCAATATAAATTTGTCGTTTTCAGACAATCTAGGAGAAATTGGAGTATTAAAAAGTCCTCCCTCTGATGGACCAAAATCAGTTGTCGTCCAAAATGTGTTCGGAAGCGTAACTGAAATCATAATAGTACAAGCATTTTCTTATATGGTAAAAAAAAGAATGATGATGGATTTTTTTGGTTTTAAGCACAAATTTTTAATCAAGGAGAAATTCAGACATAGGGAATAGAAACATTAAGATTTGGGACTTTTTCAGCCCCCCTGAGACCACCATAGCATATTAAATGGTCTTTTCTCAAACATCGTATTTTACTTGTTTATCCAACTGGACTACAATTAATGGTACTGGTTCCTGTTGGTGTTACAAGTAATTTAAAAAAAATAGCGTAATCCGACGTCCTTTCACTGGAAATAGGTTTTCGTAAAAAATATATTATTTTTATTGAGATTAAATACAAAACTACTTATAAGTAATAACGTCAATAAAAAACATTTAAGAAAATTTTTACGAAAACCCAATTTTCCGTTAAGACCACGCTATTTTCTTGAATAGTGGTATCAACAAAAGTCAGAACCCCCTGATTGGATAGAGTAAAACATATTTTTATATCAATTTAACATTAAAAATACATTTAACGTTTCCTCCGGTGGTCTCAGAGGGGTATAAAAACGTGTCACCATATCCAAATTAGTTGGACTATAATATTTGCAATGATATCATTTAAATCAACCGACCTCTATCAATTTTCTGCTGTTTCTCAATAAAAATAACGTGCGGTGGAGCGCTGCCCTGTCGACAGTTTGTACATTTTATGGGTTTAATTCCAAATGTTTGGTTGTCAAGCTGCAACAATCCCCTACAACAGATTTGAATTTCAAGTATGTAAAACTATATTTACAAACAAGTACATATGTAGGTCAATGGTGGTAGGAGATCCCAATTTTACCTTAATCCGTTGCATGTGTCCACAGCCACATAAGAACCTTGGATGGCTTCTGACGTTTCTGATTTTATTACACCCGTGTACTGACATAATCGAATCTTCTGTAAATGCATCACCAAAACATCATTTTATATTTTAGATGACACTACTTGATAAATTAAAGTAATATAATAATAATAAATCACTTCGAAGATAAAACAAAAACATTTAGATATTTTTTTCTCAAAAGATTACATACACATTATTATTTTGAACTTCTGATTACATACATTTGTATTTTGGTGATTTTTAAAATAATAATAATCTAACATTTTTAAGACACCTAAGCTACACGCTCGTTAATGTTTTTGATTAATTCATCCAGGGAATACAAAGAGGTACACATATTTACTGACCAAAAATAAAATATCTTTGCATGTAATCCTTACTTGAGACTCTACTTCAGACAGTTTACCAAGACGCTTTCTAAAGAACAATGACGAAAATTTGTTTCGTGTTTCAAAAATGCTGCGAAAAGATAAAACATAGATAATTTGGTCAACAATTACATTTATTACAAGCAATCACACCACAACAGCAAGAAGTAAGTCGAAAACAATCTTATCTTCAAATTACCAGGTGGAGGGGTGGAGTGTATCAAACAATGTACCCAACAAAAAGATCGCATCTGATTTGCATTTATTTTTGTCTCACATTTAAATGTATTTTATGTAATGTTTAAAACTATATTTTTTAAATCTTTTATGAATTTTTAAAACTCATCAAATTTACGGGTAGTTAAAAAAATCGTCACATCTGCCTCAAAAATAAAGTATAGAATTTGATAGTATTTAAGGTACATTTGAGCAATATATATCGACACGAGGAGCTCTATCATTCTTTTCTCTATGACCTATACAACGTAGTTGTCAAATTCATATCTAATAAAGTCCGCCGTAATTTTGGTTCAGAATCTTTAATTCAGCATATAGCATATATCCACAAAAGTGTTAGATATTTCAAATATTCTTCTTTCACCGGAATTTCATGTTATCTAATAAGAATTTCTGAATCAAGGCCACCAAAGATTTCACCACCGAGAATATAATTCAATTTTATTAGAGCCATTTTGCTTGAATGAATAGATACCTAATTATTATTTTTTTTTAAAACAATATTTAGAAAATAGACTTGTAGATAAGTCATCAATTTCATGTTTATTTTTAAGAACCAATGTAGCTGTGCACAGTTTCTTCCTACGACATTGTCGCACCCTCCAAATCACTACATTGATGCTTTAGAATTTTACTCTTTAGTGCCGTCATAAATTTGGTGTAACAGGTAAAATAAGTTATTTTACTAGTCTTATAACACATGGAAGATTCCAAATGCAGAATTCGAAAAGTTAGCTAGTCAATATACGTTCAAATTCAAAATTGTCCCAAAACAAATTGAAACAATTTATTATTAACTAATAATTTTATAACCATATTACATACATTTGACCTTAGAAATGAACATTATATAATTCATTCACCTATAAAAATAGTATTAGAACCAATTCTTTTACATTATAATTATTACGACATTAAAATTTTCCACAAATTTAATTTTTTTATAAATTGACAAAACAACTAACTTAATGATAGAAAACAGCTGAAAATGTAGGACATAAGTTGGTAATAAGACACTATCTCCAACCTGACAACTACATATGTAGATATAAAATGTAGATTAAAAAATCTCTTCGTATAAATTAGCATTTGGCAACCACTTCAGCTCGAAATATAAAGTCATCTTTAAAAAACATTCAGCATTCTATTTATCATTCTATTCCATTATTACATCATCTTTGCGTGTTTAGTCGGTGTAGGTAATTGATCTCTATGTTTATATCCATAAATCTCTGAGGCATAAAAGATATCTTTATAAATCAGTTAGATATCAAGTAGATTCCCAGATCGCAGTTGTCTGCCTACATGTGCAATAAAATAATATAACTAAAAATAATAAACAATATATTCCCATGATGGATAACGCGTACAATTTTGTGTGTGTGTTTACGTAATACTTAAGTAGAATGAAATTCAATAAATACAAATTTATAAATCATTTTTAACTTGACAAAAAAGTCGAATGTTTATCTGAATTAAATTTACATATTTTATCATATTAGGGTATAAAAGTTTTCCATTTAGATGCCTCCATTTTAAAAGCAAAAATAATTCTAATTATTGGGTACTACCTATCAGAAAACCACTGCAAGATCAGGCTCAATTAAAGAGTTTGTATGGACATAGCAGCGCTCGAATTCGCCATCTCTCTTGTGAATGTCAACAAGATTAAGAACCGACTCGTTCATGGGACATTTGGTGGACTATGGTTGGTTGTCTTTTTGTCTGACATTAAAATTGCAAAATAGAACATCGACATTGAATTAACTCTTGAGAAATACCTATGCATGTATTTGCGTGTTGAGACAATTAAATGTGATGGAAATAGTCTAGTCGCTATCAAACAGCAAGCATTTTATAAACAAAATACATATAGGTATAAATCACCTTAAAACAGCGCATTCATTTTGTATATAATATGGTCACACATTGCCCCAGGTCAAACTTCTAAACAAAAATGTGATTAGTTAACTTGTGAAACAGGTTGACTTATCATTACTTCTATCTATTACCTACCTACTTATACATATACAGGTGGTCTGGATTAAATATAACAGAAACATTATTTTACCTAAAAGTAAATAGACAAATTTGACCCAAATGAAGAACCGTAGCTTAAAGTTTTTTAAGTAGGACAATTTCATAAAAATTCATAGCTAAAATGGATACAACTTACATAAATAAATTGTTGCTACAATGAAACAAATGTGTGGATTTAGGTAGTTTACTGATAATACCCTGGCCTCTAAAATTAAATCTTATTCTGAAATTGTCAACAAATGTGTAAAACATTAAATATATTTATGTACTAACACAAATTAAATGGTAAGTTAAGAATTGGGTGGAATGAGCACCTTGGGAAGGAACGGTTCAGAAGATGAACGGTTAGAAGAAGTCGTGATCGCTGAATAGTACCTACCTATGAACTACCCAGTAATGTTAAAAGCAAAACAAATACTCAAAACAAATAAGAAATGTTGAGTTGTTCGTTACAAACGAAAAAATATAATTGTGAAGGAAGCTTGGGTTATTTAATAAACAGGAGCGTCAAAAGAAAGAGTCAGGAGAGCCAAGAGTTCCTAATAGAAGTACATTAATGATTTCTATCAAATAAACACAAAAAACAACGTGCGTCAATAACTGATAAGAAAATGAGCCTTCTTCAATAAGGTAAAAACAAGTATATTATGTAGGTCTAATAATATTCAAATAACATTTCCATTTGTGGGGAGAAATGTTGACAGTGAAAGAAATAGAATAAAACACAAATACTATAGTAGAGAAATTACGGCGTCGCATTTTAGGCATTTACCAGGATAAACAAAAAAGCATATTGAGATATATCTCAATCTTCTGGTGCAATTTCTTCCTAAATAAATATCTCCAATGCATATATGAATAATTAAAGTATTAATGAATTATGTATGTAAAATGCAGACATTTTATAAAACTGACAACCCACCGAAGAGATTAGACAACATTATGTATTTTAAATCTTATCACAGGCTTCTAAGATCAAATAATCTTGAAATAAACATAAATTGACTTGCCTCCATATTTTGTCATGTCACATTCATATCACCCCCAAAATGTCACATACTATTCACCTTCAGAAGTTGAACAACTACCTAATGTAGGATATTCTGATTAGGTATCAGATGCTGAATCCGAAGCTCCAAATTGCCAATTACAAATGAATAAATTATTAATAAATAACTCATACATAAATCTTTTTAATTCAATTTTGGAAACAATTGAGATGCATAAATAATAATGTACATAGGTACGTATAAAGTTCAATGAGTGATTCATTCTTTTTCAAAAAAATAAATAAAAGATTGGAAATATTGTGCGTGTTGGAATATTTCTATTATCTATCCAGGCAATAGCTGCTTTCCTATAATACATTTATAGTCGATTCCAACAACAAGTAGACGTTAACCCATTCCAATGAATGATTAGGGCACATTACCTACACATAGTTGTAAAAAATGATATTATCTTTGTTTGGTATCTTTTGACATTATCTGTTTACAAATCTCTATTTATGCTCTATCTATTCTTTCTGATTTCTGTCTTTCTATTTATTGGGTGTTCATGTTGTGTTCATAAATATAAGAAAATATTGTTATGAGGTAGAGTTCATAAACACACCGCACTAAAGATAAAGATGCAGCATTCATTCATTTCACAATTAGCTATTGTACAATCATAAATGAAACGTTCAGCTACGTTTTTTTAATACATTTAATATAATAGGAATAGGAATAATATTAGTATATAATTACATCTGTGCAAATCAAATTGCTTTTTGTTTAAGGCCACAAACAGAAGGATAATTGCCGTTCTGGGAATATTGCACAAAAACCTGAATGCGCTTGTGGAAAAGTGAGCTAAATAAAAAGTGTTTAATTTATACTATTAGATGAATTACTGGATTTAGGGGAATTAGATATTTTCCCTTTTTACTGCTAGCTGACTTGCAGGTACAGAAACGACTACTTGCTTGCCTCTGTTTAACAATCAATCTTTTATTAATGATCTCTGAAATTCGATAGATGTATGTATAAAAATGTGGTGTTTGTAAATTCGGCCACTAAAAAAGTAAAACATTGCTATATGGAAAACATTACATATAATCAGGTAAATTGATACAGAACCAGTTAAAACGCCAACATCATGCCTATCTTACTATATATGCAGACTACCTACTAAAGCGTATGCTTTTTGGTAAATCTTCATTGATACACCACCTAGACATATAGGCACACAACAACATATAAACACCACGCGAATAATTATGGAACCTACATAATTACATAGCAAAACACTACAACATTATAATTTATTTTGACCTGCAACAACCTGTACATCAGAGAATCAGTTCTTTTATCACTCGTGGGCAACATCTTTCTTTTCAATGAGTCAGCCAAAACTTCTATAGCACAACTTTTTTGATAGAAGTGATCAGGTATTATGTAAACTAACTTCAACATCCTAATAAGACAGAACATTTTAACTGTATAAAGTAAAGATCACAGCGCAGAAAAAGAATCACCTTTTTTCTGTACTGAACATTAATTTGCTGTCATATGTTTGAATAACGCAACACTATAGCTTGTATTGTGCATTAGAGTACGCACGAAATAAGTGTCAAGAATATATAATTACATGGATAATCGCCAACACTACAACACATTTTGTAATGTCTGAAAAAACAACGTGCTCTAGAAAGTATCCTCCTATGCAAATATTGATCCCGTTAATCGGGTTGCAACACTCTTAATTTTGTACTTTATGTTGTTAGAATTTCAAAATTAACAGCAGCCCACCAGAATAGCTGTTTAATTTATAACAATATTATTTAGAGCATTAGAATTGTTGGCAGAAATATTATCAGAATTTCTACTATGAGAAAAAAAGTCTGCTACAAATTGGAGTATAACTTATTTAGATCAAAACATTATCAAATAATCTATGCACAAGAATCAAAGACAATGCATTATTTTTAAAGTCAAACCAAAAATAATAGATAAAAATGCCTAAATGTTTAAGTAAATCTAATTAATTGATATTCAGTTGTTTCGACTCACTGTAGGCGTTAGGATATCTAAACAACCTACAGACTAGAGACTATTATTACTCTTAAACACATTAATTGGCCAGGACCTGCTTTGACAGCGTGAGTATCTTTTAATAAAAAAACAGGCTTCCAATACTTTTCTTCTGAATATCTTCTACATTTTCTCTTTTTATGCAAAAATTGGCAAATTTTCTTTACTTTTATGCTTTGATATGAAATATAAGAACATTTTATATTGCTTAGGCTCTGATTATGCCTAGCTGATGAGGCCCAACAAGGCCGAAACTGCTGTCCTGGGCTATCATTTGCGAATAATATAAATAAGTAGCATATTTTTATCAAAGTATACTTGTTTTTATTATTACTCTTAAACACATCTAAACAACCTACAAACTTAGAGACTATCATAATATTAGTTGATCCGCCAAAATTTCAAATCTGTTTTACTGTTTTAAATAAATGTTAGGATCAATACTTAATTTTTTAAAGTGTATCTTATAGTTTTGGGTTATACACTGATAACAAAAGCAAAGCTGTATATTTAAAATTGATGTTCCAGGCAATAGTATGACATTAATTTTCATCCAATTAAATAAAATACGAACTTTTCGTTATATTCAATAGGCAAATAATTATATAAATAAATTAAACATAATTCATAAACACCAATATTAGACGAAATATCTATCTGTAAAATTTCGGTCGTTTGCTACTCATCTGTACAGAGTAGGATTCGAACCAGAGACCTTCTAATTAGCTAACCGTGGACCACGAGCTCGTCCACCAGCGGTTAGTAAGTGCCTGTATGCTAATCAAATGGTCCCGGGTTCGAATCCTGCTCTGTACTGATGAGGGGCAAATACAGATGAATGACCTGCTTGTAATGTATATTTAATTAATCTATATTACTTCATGTTGTTTGGAAGGGTTTCAATTGAAAATAATTCTGTTTATGCAATGTAGCTAATCCATTCTTCATTATAGAACGTTGATAGCAGCTATGAGTATACATTACAGACCTAACTGCTAACTCATGCGGATTAATTGCCCTCGGTGGCAACGGTAACTAGGTAAGAGGAAATCACAAAGATCGGCTATTCCACGGCGAATAAACAAAATAAAACTTTCAACCACATCTTCCTTAGTTCAAACTCAAGTCTTTTATGTATTAGTTTAATTTTAAATGAAACCCAGCATACTACCGCGCGTACATTCTGATAAACGTAAAAAGAAAGATGACAATGTTTGGTCGTTGGTAGTAGAGATACTATGTATGTAGATGACAAGCAACCCAGAAAACTACAACGTATTAACATTCACTTGATTTCATCCCGTCAATAGGCATATAGGAGATGAATTTTAAAAAAGCTCATGTTAGTCAAGTGGAAAATTATTTCATCTTTACACCGAATATTACATTGATTCATTAAAGGCCGACACAATAAACTCCTTCAGAACAATTCATGGTCTACATAAATCATTGATTAAGCTTCGTATAATAAACAAAAGACGACCATTTACAAAAAAAACTTTGAACAATCTCCATAATGTGTATGCGTAGTTCAAGTGAATGTTTTTGTTTTTTGTTAAAAATGCATTTTATCATATCTATTACACTAACTGGTGGATCTAGGCAATATTATTCTCAAGTCAGATGAACCAGTTTGGTGTTTCGTAGGGTAACACAATGATCAGGAAATACAGGATATTTGAGCAGAAGTTAGTTTAGAATAATTATTAAAGCCAGAAGCAGCTAAACAAATAGAAATCCTAAAGAGTTCAATCTTCTCTCTGTGATGTATTAATTTTCACAAGCGAAAAATAAACTAATGTCAAAAATAGGCATTTGAGCTAAAATAACGATAAATTAATTAGGTAGTAGATAATTAATATATTTTAGAAAATAACAATTCAAATATATTTATTTGAAAAATGTATATAAATCTATACAAAATAACTAAGGCAATATTATTTAGGTAAGTATGAATAAGATCTGTGAAAAAATGCTTCTGTACTTCTGAAACTAAACCAAGTAAGCACTTAGATCTACCCACACTCAAACTTACTATTTTGAAAACTTAATTTCTTTTTACTGTTGTCTGCCGTTATAGAAACACTGTCTGATCCAATATTGCAATGTAAGTGCCTAAATTCTACATAAATATATAGCTAGGAATGCATTGGCAATATTACTTTCACCAGAAGGAAATTGTCTTACATTGCAGCAACCTCAGAAAACAATTAAGAGAAATGATATCTTGTGTAATACATACAATAGAATGTCTGAGAAACTTTTCCACATTGACAGCAAGATATTATTATATCCTTTCTGACGTTTTTCAATTAGCTCTTCATATCTTGAGTATGAAATTTAAAAAAAACTAATACGCAGTCAAAGCATATTTCAAAGATAAAACACTACCTATTTTTCTATTCAAAATTGGATAAGTGGCAAATGATATGTCTATTAAAAGCCGGAGCTGTTTAAAAAAATATCAACATTTAAAACTCTAGTCTTCAATAGTGCGCAACTTACACTTAATTAACTTCAAAACAAAGCATTATTACATGCACAAAACGATAATAAGCAAAAATTAAGGAAAATAAATTTCAGTTTTCAGATTTATTAATACAATTTTCACACAATCTTAATTTTAAAAAAACATTCAAAAAAAGTTTCGCATTGCATAATAGAATTTAGTGATCTTAATGTACATAATTAACGGGAAATATTAGTTTTTTTATATTTTACGTTAAGGCACGTATCCAGTAATTAATGTAATTTAATAGAAAATATCACAGCAATCACTTAAGATAACTTTTCTGCAGATCAGTTTTTACAGAGGTGATATGTTGTCGCTCCGACTCATTACCACATTAATCTATGCATAGTTAAGCATCAAATAAGATTATTAAGTGTCCGATACCATAATTGACCAGAAAACGAATTAGACAGTCTTATATTTCAAAACGGGAAAAATCGATAACACTATTTCGGATCAACCAGTCGTCGGTTCACACAATTTGCACAACCCGGAGTTGCTTACAACAAGATCCTGAGAAAGTGATGAGTGAAAAAGATATCTATCAAATTTGACATGTGAATGACACATACACATAATTTTCCTCATAGTATCTAACATTTTTACTTTAAGGTCAATATAAAGCAAATATTCATAATCTGAAGTGTTAATGGAGAATACTATATAGGCAACTAACTATGAATATGTATATACGCATTATTATATCTGTTATATGTTAAAAGCTAAATCCAATTTTGACAAGACAGGGATAACCAGCTAGGATGCTACCTATCCACTATATATGATGTGAAACATCTAATTATTAAATTAGATCAATCGAGTAATTGGAGGAGATTTATGTGCATCAGATCTTGTATTTTGACAGTAAGCTTCTAATGAATAATAAAAGAACAACATTCCTAGATATTTAATTATAAAAAAATGGATAAAATACGGTTTGTTTTAAAGCAAATCCAGAGTTTAATAAAGTTAAAATATTTCAAATAGTAACAGTTAATAGTTAACAAATCAATATCAACTTCACTATTATTTTTAACAAAAGAAAAGACGCTGGTATGGGTCAACCACTGTATCATCTCTTAATTAGTAATAATTTAAAAAAGAATGGCAGTCCAAAAGAACATTCCCCAGTTCAGATTAACTACAATGTTGAAAACAAAAACACCTTTTAAAGTATTGTATCAATATTGACCATTATGTTCCAAGAAAAGTATGATGCCATTATGGATTGAAAATATCTCCCTCTAAAATAACATCTTGAGATATTATATTCTAGATGGGCAGTTCATTTGTCAAAATTGATTGCAATATAAAAGAAATTATTAAAATTTTCACAGCAAATTATAGCAGGAATACAATAAGGCTTCGCAGTTCAATTACATTCACTGGATAAAATTATAAGGACATCGGAACCCTTCCAATGTCTGACCATAATTCAATCCAATTGCCTGGTGGTATGCATGATTGGGTTACCAGTGTCCTATATAAAAACACGTTACCAATTCAAGGGTTAAATTTATAATATTCAGTGAATAATTGAAATGCAAAACCTTGTCCCTTATTTAATTAAGTAACAAACTATGTTTTATTTTTTTTAAATTGTAAATGTATTACAATCATTAACTTTAAAGCAAAATTGAACTAGTTTTACCTCAGCATAAATCTAATCGCTGTCCTTACAAATTTTAATGAACGTTATATTTTCTATATATTACCTAAAACTGTAGTTGTTAATTTCAACAATAATAAAAATACTAAACAAGTTCCCCGTGCAAATATGTACATTTTAAATAACTATTAATGTCAGACCTTTGTAGGCTCATTTCATATATCGCAAGTCAAATGAACGACTTGTCATATTCTATCACAACATCAGAACAAGGATATTCATAAAACAGATTTCTGGCATACTTCAAGTCTCTCTCAAATCAGTTCTATACAAAGCAAGTAACCACCGTGCCTTCTTCAAAGAATCAATAAATATCTTTGATATTTTTTTTAAAATAATGTAAGCAAATAAATGAGTAGCATGATAAATGTTTGACCAACTTAGTGCGTAGAAGTTATTGATTTTTAAATTAATGCCAAATATACCTACATACATATTTAAACTAACACAAAAAATAAATAAATAAACATTACAGATTCGAAAGTAATGAATATGAAAAAAAATTTGTTTTTGGAACATCTTTAAATTTGGGAACGGTACATTATATACCTCTTATCTAACACTTTAATTAGTGTCCCAAAATATTAACTTGAAGTCCACGGATTTTGGGGCTAACCAATGCTTTTGTGTACCAATTGATGCTTGCGATTAACATTTCTTTAGGCAAGGGATAATGGATAATACCCTTATAACTATCGCGCAATTCTTTTTAGGTAATAACCCGGGCTTAAAATTATCAAATACTCATAGCTATCTGATGAGAACCTGCTTTTCAAAATAGGTCAAAATAATAGAAAGGTATTTAAGAAATGAAAGCTGCAGCTTTATTTTGCTTAGAAATATAAAGCTTTTAAGTATTAAAAAATGTCAAATTTCAAAACAACAAAGAATCCAAGTAACGCTCTCCAAAAGTGTGTAAAGCTGAGTAAATTCCTACCCTAATGTGGACTGAACAAACTGAATGCTGTTGAATATTATAACAAAATCATTGTACTTGTAGATCAACAATGTTGTTTTGCAACCGCTAAAATCTAGAATTCTTGATCTGAATCTTCATTTACGAAAAGAAATTGGTCGAAAAAAGTGAATCAATGCCATAAACGACAAAATAACGAATTTTAGATCATTTTAATTAGGGGTACCTAACTTTGGTGTCATACCCTAGAACTATATAACTATGAGATGCCGATTATTGTGGCGTTATCTTCTGTCCTCTATCAAGGCTAAATGTTTCATTTTAAGACAAGTAAAAAGTAAATCAGCACTGTTCTAGGTACCTACCTTCTAAATGTAACTTTGAGATATTTTATCAATTAAAATATGTTAAATAACTCAAATTCTCTTTCTAAATAAATGTGCATTGTCACCAAGTAAACTAATAAAATATTGTGAATGCAAAAGAAAAATAAATCTGTGTAATTCGCTTTTCAGCTACAAATAGGAGGTTTTCTAACATACCAAAGTGTAGTCATAATGTGTAAAATTGTATAGACCTGTCAAATAGGACGCTGTAATAACTGCAGGACATGTTACGCCAACCAGGCAACGCTGCACCCGTAGACATGGCGAAATGTCGTCATCACTTTTAAACAGAAACCATTCCAAACAGCATTCGTGTTTATTTTGTAAAAAACAAACAGAGTACTTGTTCAATAAAATCGTGGCAAAATAGCGCCTCGGAAGTAGAATTCAGAACCATGTACCTAGATGTACCAGAAGGCAAAGATGCGTACAATGACAACAATTATATTGCTGGTGTTGCATTTCTTATATTTCGTTTTTTGTCAATTAGAGGAAGTACGTTAAATGATTAAACTTTGAATCAGCTGGTTATGTTCAATATCACAAAAATGAAATAGGAAAATATAATATGTAAGTCGCTTTAATTAAATCAGAGAATTGCAAACACAGCGTGAAAATCAATATTATTAGGTAAGTTATAAATGCTTTAAGAACTGCATATATAATGTCAGTAGTTTATTACCTAAAAATGTATAGCTTTCATAATTGTTTCATAGCAAAAAAAGTTTTTTAATAGGTACCTAAATTCTGTAAGTAGATATCTAATTAATTAATATACAAATACTAAATGTCACACCTCAATTGAAAGATTCTGCTGGTTGAAACCCAACTTTGTCTGTAGACTGGAAGATAGGAAGAAACACATTATACTACATAGTACCCTTTTTGATTAGGCGTGGCATTTAATGCTAGGTCTTGGTTACAATTCGAAACGACATTTCACAAATCTAATACCGGTTTTCAATTTTTTTTATTACCATTCCTTTCATTCCCACAATATTTTAAGTCAACTTTAGAATATCCTTCTCCGAGATTTGTCTGTTTTAAAATAATATGACTTCACAAAAGTAAAACCACCAGCTCACAATCTAATATGTCCAATACATTAACAATGTTAAAAAACAGGTACATAGCTGGTAAAGATGTTTCGATTTTATTAGTCAATCAATCTTGTAGGTAGCATATTAAAGTTTTAAAAAAAACTTTTTATAATAATTACCTCAATATCAATAAAATAACTAACGCGTTGCTATGAATATTACATTTCTAATATTTCAATTTCGCGCAGTATCAGTGACTTTTATTGCCTGATAAAGCTGGGAGAGAATTGAAGCGAAAGGCCTTGTTAAAGCATCGTCGACTGCACCCAGCCCAGCACAACCTGCTTGGGATTTAACTCGCACAGGCCAGATTACAACTGTAACAAGCCATGTTACATGTTAGACGTGGTTCGTACTAGATGCCATGACTATCTACATATACCTAAGACAGGTTAGCTGGCATAAAGAAAAAAACTAAAATATCGCTACAAATGATCAAGCGGATACATTTTTGATTTCTTAGAGGCAGATATATTTACGAGTAGTAAATAGTTGTATCTAGTAAAGAAGACGTTGCCCCATATGTATTATGAAATGATTTCTACGGCACATGTAACCAAACTGAGCGGGCGGAACACGTGACATTAATAGAAATTATGTTTATGAATAGCATAAAATCAATTTTCATAGCGGTTAAATCGTATCATCTTTCTAAAATCTAAAATGTCTACTAAAGTTATTTAAGTTTATAATTTTCAATGTGAAACGTCTCAATCTCACACAGCTGCAAAAGAAAATGATAACAAATTAAGAATAACTTGAATAAGTTTGATCTGCTATGAATTGTGATGTAGGATTTTTTGTTATATACATATATAATCATCAAACTTTTCTAACCGACATAACTTATTCACAGCTAAAATCTGTTTTCAATTTTAACCTTTCCAGGACAAAATTGAATAAGAATCCTCCATTAGATTCAAAATGTCCAATCACCTGGTGCATTGTTTTTGACACTGTCACCGTTTTCCAAAAATAACCTTTACATATATATTATGCTTTTAAGCATTTTTCCAAAATGTGATGAAATCTACATAACTGCTCATACATCTATCGAAATAGGTAGACTATAGGAAATAACAATTCCGTGGGTTTTTAATTTCCACTTAACAACACTCGTTTTCTGTGAGCACTTTATTCCTTATATGTACATCATACATAAACTCATACCGACAATTTAAGAGTGTTTCTATTTCGTTTCTAGGTAGCAATCTTAAAGCAATGAATAGACACAGACTAGGTGTGGATGGGTCAACTTCAGCCTACCTAGGACTATCTCATCCATACTGTTAAAACAAAATTTTCAAAAATAAAATAAAAAACACTTCCTCTAGTACATAGAGATGATCATTACAAAAGAAGAGCCACTTTTCAGTGTATGAAGTCATCATTTACTGACAAATATTATGGAAATAGGGAATTTCTATGATAGAAGGAGATAGCTCCATACTTTATTGCATAAACAATGAGGTAAACTTACAAATCTAAATATGTGCAAGCATTTACTACTAACCTTTAGTTGTCCGTCACTATTTTAGCGTGTCGTCGTCCTTGCGGGGGGTTATGACCCCTCCCCCCTCTAAAATATCATATTACCCTTGGACCGATTTGAATGAAAGTTGGAAGAGTTTATAAACTAAATATCGAATTTACTCTTAAATTTCAAATTTTTTAAAGAAATATGCCAACCATATGTTCAAATGTTAATGAAATCTTTTAAGCTTTAGACTACTTGTATATATAAAACATAAATGGATTTTTAAAACTATTGATTTTCTTGGACTGGGCTGGAACTACAACAACCAATGAAAATCGACTATTTTATGTCATTTTATAAATGTTAATGCTGTCTATTTTTTTGTTTATATAAAGCTAATGCATTATTCTACAAAACTTATTATGCATTTTTAAATATATTCAATTTAGGGACTGGATGGGCACTTCAACAACCAATAAAACTTGAGTATTTTTAAATTTAATTTTATGGTCTGGGAACTCAGCAATATATAAATACTTTGGAAAAAATGATTGATTATCGATTTTTTTGGGTGGCAAAAAATCGCTATTTATAGTCTATATGCCTCAATCAAAACAAAACATTCTATATTGCTAAAATTTGAGATTTATAACAAACTATTTGAGTAGTGTATTAAAAAACTGGATGCCTCAGTTGTTTGGTTGATGGCCTATGAAGACCACCATTCTGGGGTCAGTCCCTAAAACAAAGTATTTTTCTTCGCAAAATAATGGCTCTAAATTATCAAATAGAAAGTATATACATAGGTATTCCAAATTTAAAAGAATTCCATTCAAATTTATTTTCATTTTTTAAATTGAAAATATGTGGTCAATTTTTGACACAAAATATCATAACTTTTTTTGATTAATATTTTTTTCTTCTCGTTGACACATTTTTATCACAAAGTATCTTTTTATAAATGGCTCTCATGTTGCACCCTATGGACAAAAATCAATATTTAAAAAAAATACTTATTAAACAATGGAGTGTTTATAGTGTATCTGCCAAATATTAACGAATTTTAACAATATGTGACCTCAGAATCGATTTTTGTTTTTATGAAAAGCACATTTTAATAGTTCTGATATTAACATAATTTCCGAACTAGAAAGGGTGGAATAGCTCCGACAAATCAAAAAAAGTTGGACTATTTAATTACAACATTTGATACTATAAAATGGGATCTCCAACACAAAACTATGTATCTCAGATTAGAATAACTTCGGCATACAAATAGGCAATTGAAATGGAATAACTCCGATGTTTTCTTTATTAGAAAGCAAATGACACAGACTGGAATAACTCCGACAATGATTCTGACTAAAATGGAATATCTATATAACTCAGACACTAATTGTTATAAAGTGCAATAGCTCTATTATATAAAACAGGCAATAAATTGTCACAGATAGGCACTTTTAAAATAAAGAACATACCCAATCGATAAATTATTTAATTCTTAGAAACCAAAATAACAACGATTGATAAATAAATGAAAATTTCCAATACATTACCGTCCAGAAACATGTTCCACATCAAGATGACTTGAATTAGGAGCCAGACTGTTCATAAGAATGTTTGATGAGGCAGCTCTATTCTTCTCTTAAAATGTTATTGTTCATTTAATATCTCTGTTATATGTATATGCATACACAACAACAATAAAAATGATTAATGAGAAAAAATATTATTGAACTAATTTCATATTTAAAATATGTACACATACTATCCAAGAGTTCAATAAATCATCCATAAAGATTAGAATGATCAGATATAATAAATTATATACAGAAAACACCTTTCGCATTGATTTAACTCAGATTCACATAATTAGGTAAGTATCTTATAGTATGGTCTAGTGAACAACAAATACGTATTTCTTACGAGTAGAATGGGAAGAGACAGGCCAAATAAATAGAAAAAATACTGATATTCTAATTTTAATTACATATCTAATAAAAAAAACTCATAGATATACAAATAATTGTCCATTAAGTTAGGAGGAATGATATTTCCTAGTCCATTTAAAAAAAAACAACTACCTATATTTTGTCTAAAATGAATTCGCTAATTCGAGAACAACATATTTTATTTAAAAGAAAATTAATGCAATGATAAAGTACAAAACTAACACCCATTGTTAGAATGAATTTATAACTTTCTTAAGAATTTGTAGATATTACTAATGGCTATCTAATCTACTAGTTAACTTTCAGTACGTTCTCATAATCAAAAAATAAAACAACAATAACAATAGTAATAATTAAGATTTTTTAAATCACAATAGTTTCTAATTTACTGTTGAAAATTAATTAATAGGCACCTTCTTAATTACATGACCCGATCTATACAAAACGAACAAATTAAAGCCTCTCCATATGAACGATATGTACGCCAACTACACTCCACCTCCATGACTGTCTAGCCCAAAAATAAAGCGACGTGTTTGATATGCACTACATCAAACTCAGGGAGCCTCCCACAGGCTTACTACACAGGCAAAAAAGGACAGAGCTGAAAGCATCACTAAGGCAACAACAACAACAACAACCAAGGCCGACCCATACAGGTGGCGTTGATATCTGAATGGCGAGACACGGCCTTGTTGCGGTTGTTGTTGTTGTCCAAAAAACAGATGTGGAATGCTATTGCATGTTATTATGGTTAGCGTTGAGGTGGTTTAAAATGGGAAAAAACATAGAGAATGCAGAAAACGATCAGACAGTAGAGTTAGAAGAAATCAGATGAATTTAAGATATCATAGTCAAGCTAAAAGTAAAACATCACCCTGAATGTTAGGCATTCTCATTAATAAAATCAAATATTGACTTATGGTAATGACGTAAGATCATATGATAATCAATGATTAGTTACGTCAGCTGGAAAGGTGATGCGATTATATTTGTACAATATTTATAAATATGTGTAATAAACATGTGTGTTTAGACGGGGGGAAATTAAATCTCTCAGGTTTCTAAATCAACCACCTTGCCTACCTTGGGTAGTATAATAATATCTAAGACTAAAATCTTTTTCTTTTACATACAAAAAAAAACATTTCTGGATAATCAGTTAATTTTTATCTTTCAGACGTAGTGAGGGGAAGATCAGCAATAAATTTGAAATTTCCCTCGATATAACAAGCAGTGTTGGCCACATAAAATGTCAGCCAATCTCTGGCAACATACACACTTATTTAATATACACACATATATGGAGAACAGGCATAAATATGTATACATAAAAGCGTGCACTGGATCCTATATGTACCTAAATGTACAGATATTACTTGGTCAGGAATCCATAAGAACAGGTGAAAAACTGACGCTAATGATAATTCCATATCTCATTAGCTGATTTATTTTAAAAATGTACTTAAGCTGGTATACAATTGCTAGGCTATTCATAATATTTGCATTTTGAGAAATAGAACAGAGATAAAAATAGAATTCTATACTCCTCCCATACGCAAACATACCAATTAACAAAATCTACCACAACATACACTGCTTCAGTTCCTAGCGTCCAAGAACAAATAACCGAATTGCTTGTGGGATGAATGATCTCAACATTACCACCTAACATGACCATCTGTACTAATAGTATTTCGGCTTACCTTGACTTTTCGATCTTGAGCAGAATATGGCGCTTGTGAAGTAGATGCAACCAAAATTTTGTGTTCAGAAAATAAGTACCCTGCAGTCGGAAAAAGAAGAAGAGTAGTGTGTAATTTTGGGGAGACTTTTAAATAAAAAATGTTACTAAAAATAAAACCGGCACTATTGCTTTAGAAAATGTAAATAAAAATCAAAAGAACTGTTAGATATAACACAAATGCCATTTTAGAGAAAATTTAAGAAGCGTGTGGTTTCTCAGAAAGTTTAAAGTTCGGATAGTTAAACTGTCTTTAATCAAAATGTTAAATTTAACCCCTCTTTTGCTTAATACTAAGGCTAATAGTTGGACAGTTTGAAAATTGGCTTGCTAAATACGTCTATCAATAAATAGGGAAGTGCCAAGAGTTGTAGAGCGCTGTAGCCTAGTGACTGGCGTGTTGGGCCAGCAACCCCAAGGTCGCGGGGGTTTAAAACCGCTCTGTGACGAGTAGTGATTCAATTACAAAATTCTACACCAGAAAAAAAAATCTTAATATTTGAGACTTGGGAGTTCATTTAGCCCCCCGGCGGGACAAAGCAACAAGTTTTATCGATAATCTCAACCAATAGTGTCATACAAAGTTCCAAACAAAAATGTCCGTGTATCGATTAGGCTGAAATTTAGCAAACAAGAAACTTGGAAAAATTCATAGACATTTCTTTTTGTTTTGAAACAATCAATGAGGGGGGAGGAACTTGGTGCCGATGACGTCATCAGGTTCTAAAATTGAAATTTGTCCGATTGAGGTGAAATTTGATATTTAGGTCAATTATACATAATACAAATTCAGAAAACATTGTTGAAATTATTAATTATCTATTTTATTGCCCCCCCCCCCAAATCGATATTTTTGGCTAAAATCACTTAATTGGCTTTAAAATCCAAACAAAACATTCTATTTTGCTGACAGCTGCGAGTTACAATTCAAAAGAACTCTAAAAGAATGTAATAAATTTTGAAATGGCTCACATATATGGTTCCTGTGATACGAGAACTACGAGTTCAGGGCAAGTCGACCAATATTCTCTTTAAAACAAATATGT
The DNA here is from genome assembly GCA_034780595.1 of Parotoplana pacifica. NCBI lineage: Eukaryota > Metazoa > Platyhelminthes > Proseriata > Otoplanidae > Parotoplana > Parotoplana pacifica. Next base: position 8 of record JAUYWI010099971.1, on the reverse strand, counting down.
TTTCTAGG
>JAUYWI010099960.1:0-11608 GCA_034780595.1 Parotoplana pacifica | reverse complement strand
TGATATTGATTGGTTCTCCTTTTGGAGATTCCAAGTAACCAAAAAATAAGTCAGCAATGGAATTCAAAGCTTTTTTTATACACAAAGGTTTTATTCGAGTTTACTGCAACTAAAAAATATTTCCAGTGCGCCAATATGTCAAGGAAATTTTATGTATAAGTGAATCGTCAAAACTATTGGGCTCAAACATTGAGAAATCAATATTTTCTTTAAAAAAGTGGTACTTCTACCAAATTAAAGTCAATATACAAGCTTTAATTTTTTTTACTTAATGCATGCTTCAGCCATTGACATTTATTTTTAGGTAATGAAGGATTCAGTATTCTAAAAATCCATACATTTTAACCCAAATATGTTCCTTATGCTTTATTATCTTAACAATAAATACATTAGTTATACCGACTATTGGGAAATTATAATCCTGGAAGGAACTGTGGACAAAAGCAACAGACATCAAGCTGATAAAGATCTTTTAAAAACCTGACTCATCACCCAAACCCTCTTGGGATTTAGGCATAAAGCAAGAAATAGATAGCCACAAGCAATAATTTAAATGTATCCAAAAGTATGAAACAATTCTAAAACCATGGATACATTTTGAAACATATTCTAAGAAAGAACTCGATGTTATAATTATTTAGGTACTGAAATCATAATTATTGATGCGTCACCTTAGGTCTACCCAGAGATATCTTGATGGGTTGTCAACACCCATTAGATGCTGGTAGGTCAATATTTTTCCCAGTAACACAACATTCCAAATAGCACAGAGTGGAAAGCAGTGGCTTACAACTATCTACCTCCATTGTATTAGGCAAAAACGAAAAAATGACTTTTATTAACCCCTAAATCGCATGGTATTTTAATTTCATTGCCCATTAGCTGCGAATAATATTTAACTTGTTAGGTACAGATAGAGCCTTGTCGATGCCACACGTTTCGGTTGTGATAAATTGGCTCACATTCGGCTCAAAATTCGGTATCTGGTTTTTATTTTGGTATCAAGAATTGTGCCATTCGGGGTCATCAAAGAATGAATCGGTTCAAAAACATAATTCTAGAGGAAATGGGTAAAATGAGTCTAATAAATAAATGATTTGAGAAAAAAAAGAGTCTAATTAATGACTAAAGTGAGTGAAATAAGCCTATTTGATGAATAATTTAAGTCTAATTGATAAAAAATTGAATAAATAAGTCTACAGTGAGTGAAATTAATCAAAATAAATGGAAATTAGAATCTAATTAATTTTTCAAATAAGGAAAATACGTCTAATTGCTGAATAAAGTGAATAAAATGAATCTACTATATGAACAAATTAAGTAACACAAGTCTACTTGACAAGTTAAATAAGTTTATTTAATGGATAAAGGCATGAAATGAATCTAAATGAAGTCTACATAATTCGTTAGAATGAAAACAGTTTACACCAGAAAGTGTTGAATAAAAGGAGAAAGAGCGGTACAACTTTGCAAACACCTAACTGAATCTGATATAAGACAAAGTTGATACTTTCTAGAAACTCAAGGTAAAAGAAGGGCCGTGTCTAATATGTCTCTACTACTGAGATTAACCAATTAATAACAAATCATTAATTAATGGCAGTTAGATTTATTTTCATGCAATGTCTTTAGACTCCCTAATAAAATATTGATTTCAATTAGAGAGAGAGAAATAATAATAACACACAAATGCTCTAATTGGGAATAATAAAGCTCAACTCTCTCTGATTTATTGCTAGGTTGTATAATTATCTGAGGGAAAATGATTTATATAAAATATTAATTGCTAAAAATAATGGCAAAACATGTAATTTGGTCAATAAATCCAACAAATAACGGAAATCAAAATTACAATTGACAGAGCCAACATTTTAGTCATTTAAATAATAAATTATTTCCCAAAAATAAAATAAAATTATGGAAAATAAGTTTATGGTTAACTAATAAAAGATGAATGCATTGCCACTGTCTGAAATCCAAACACTTTCACAGAAATAGCTCTATTTGTTTGTTTGTTTTAAGTTCCAAATTGTTGATATTTAATTTTTTTTAAAGATCTATTAACAATTTTTAGAATTAGACGCCTAAACCAAACGGTTTAATAGGTGTTGATTAATTTTACGACTTTCTAAATTTATAAATTTTCCCATCATAAAGCAGAGGCTTGTCTATGTTTCAGGCATGCGGTGAAACCAGGGCATTACCTACGCGTAATATCTGAAAATCAGTCATTTAGTGAAAATAGCATTAGGTGTAGTTTTTATTTGCAGTAGATCTTTATTTGTAGGAGATTTTTCTTTTAAAATTACGTATATGGTAATGGCTAGTTTCGCCAAATGCCTGTAACAAGGAATTCTTAAATAAAATTAACTCAGCAAGCCTTCAGATGTTGTTGGTTTTTATAAAAGATCTTATAAGAATTGAAAAGAGACTACTTATATTTAGGGACATGCTTTTTTTAAATATCAAGGTCGTTCTTTGGATCAAAAGAATGGATATATGAGAGGGGGGGGGGTGGACACCCTGAACAATTGACACCAACAGATACAGATCTTCATCTTTTATCTTGGTTCCAAATTTCATTAAAAAATCAGTTGATGCATTTTGGGAGGACAACGTTCCAATATTTGCCAGGGGGGGGGGGGGGTTGGTTAGTTCCCCCCTCCCGTTGCTGACCAAGAATTCATAAATATTATTTGGTTTTAAAACAATTCCTTCATTTTTTTAATAGTAAAAAATACCGACATTGCATAAAACCGAATTTAAAAAGTCAAATAACATCCCTGTCGCGTACATTGATGACAGTTCCCAGTACCTAGGAATGAGCGATTAGTTTCATTTTGTGGTTTATCTGTCAACTCTCCTGGGCGGGTAGGTATATTAATATTTCAAACGTAATTTAATAAAAAAATGAATTCTTTTCCACCAAAGAGAGAGAGAGAGAGAGAGAGAGGCCAGTACCGATATCCACACACATGCTGTTGCAGATTATCCTCTAAACGAACGCTGTCGTTGGTAGAAGCAAATGGACATGGAACTATGCCACTGGTGAAGTGCCTAGTTTCTCCATTAGATATTATCTAAACACATTAGACAGTCGTCTTTCCAATTTTATAAAAGTCAATTTATAGGACATGTAGGTACATAGACGGGCAACTAAACACATTTTCATGTTTAAAAAAAAGATTGTTAGCTTAATAATGACCACTGGACGATTTAGTAAAACAAAAATTGATAAACTGTGACAGCCAAAAAAGTCTCCAGATACCCCATAGCGAGCCACTTAACACATGTTGGTGCACATATTGTACATATTGCTACAAAAATCTATTACATACAGTTAACCTAATTTTGGCCAAAATGGCATATTAACAAGATCCACGTTGTGTACGATGAAAAAATGTAAAAACCAATGCAATGTTTTCTCTGCTTGCTCATTTATTTTAATTCTTCTTTTATCTCACTTGGCCCAAATTTAGGTATATATGCATCGCTGCGAATCTGTGTGTCGCAATTAGGAACAATTAAAAATGACCACAAAAATCGAGCAATGCTTTGGTCCGGGCAAATATTTTTTATGTTTTCCATTCAAATATTATTATGAATTATGATTTTAATATTTAACTACTTACTTTGTTAAATATCTAATCGTGAACGTTACAAAAGCAACAACAGTTAGAAATGCTACTGTTATTTTCTGAAAACTATGAACATAATTTGATAAGGTAATAATTCAAAAAGGTTTTAATAATATTAAAACAACAATGCAATTTATTTAAAAGGTATACTATATCTCTGGTTTTATCAACCTAATTTATCCATTAAAACCGATATTCTGCTGAAAATACATTTTCTCTTTAGTACGAGATAAACAACAATTGTGATAGGTTTTTACTTAAAATGTTCTAATACAATCAACATTCTAGAAATTGCGAGCAATTTGGTTCTGTTTGATCTCCAAGCTCCCCCCCCTGAACCCACTTGAAATCGTTGAAATCCAATTTTTCAATATGTACAAATACATAAGACACAACCGATCATCTCCAAGGCAATCGATCGATTCAATGCAATGTACATCATATCAAAATGGGTTCAAAAGAGTTTGTTTATTCAATGCTCTTCTTATCTGATAAGTTTGCGGGGGGCTCTATTTGCACATACAAAGATATCAAATGACGTGCTACTTTAATAATGGGTACATAGACGACAGTACTACTACTGCTACGTCAATTTCTATGGCTGTAGATGAATAGTCTGATTTTCATATAAAACTACAAAACACAATTTGCACTCTCATTACTACATACATATAAATACATTCATATACATTCAAATACATTCATAACTACATTCATATAAATGAACAGGAAATATTTGTATAAACGTAGAGAATTAGTGTACATCTACATTTGCAGCACATTAAAAAAAACTTGTAACACGTAGCTACATATTATAAGGAAATGATGTCTACGCTTATTCACTTGATAACAACTTCGACCAGAGATATGTCACCGGTTAAAATGATATCTATGGTCTATTCTTGTAAAATGGAGTTCCTTCCTATTAACCCATTCCTGGTAATGGAGGTACAACCACTTTTGTACCTCTCTAACTCAAAAATAAATGGCGCCGCAGTGTTTGACTACAAATGTATTTCATATCCCCACTAAAAGGCCCTACAAATGTTTACAAAATGTCAAAAATCCTAAAGTCAAAATTAGATATGATGGCTAATACAATAAGTGATCTCAAAGTTTGACCTAAAACAGTTTACAAAAAGTCAAACATAGCGATGTAGAAAAGGTACATGTGGCTATACCTAAAATTGATTGTGACATTTGTATCAACATTGGTTGATTCAACCCACGGATATTGAGTTTTGACTACAGGGTGCCCCCTCGAAGTCAAAGAAAAGTGAGCACAAAAAAGCCGTTAAGTATCTGTGTAAGCTTAGGGTATTGTCGAGGATTTAATAAAAAATAAAAATATCGAGATAAGAACAGCACAAGTCATATATTAAACATAGTGATTTTTTTTACCATTTGTTGTCATCAGCAATCTATATTTTTTAAAATAGCGCGATGAGATAAACAAAATAAACATTAAAAACGTTTACAGTAAATTCAGACCCTTGACAGATTTGAACATTGAGACGCGTTTTATTTATCTAAGAATAAAAAGAGTTGCTCTAACCTTTGCATCGAAATCACTAGGACCAAAAAATAATAATAGTTGGGAATTATCATAAATACTACTTTTACATACAATTACAAGAAAGAAAATGATCGGAGAGAAGGGAGATAGGTTTGCAGTGTTCACTAGCCCTAGTCACAAAGTGTCTGGTAGTCTTACCAACAATATCAGATATGTCTCCATCATTGGGACACATAATACTGAGACCAGACCTGAGTAAACTGGGAGTGCTATCTTTCAAAGGAAAACAACTATCTACCTAAGTTACAACTTTTAAAGATAACATTAATTGAAATAGTTTTTCTCTTAAAAAACTTTGAAATATCAGAGGCTTTACCAAAACGGGGAAGAGTAAGAGGTACATTTAGACCAGTCAACAGTAATAATGTTGACATTAGAGGATTTTGAATGAGACTAACTTATGTTACAAAATCAATAGTTTATCAATCTAAAATTATGCCCAAGATATCCATGTAAGTTAAAAGTTAATAATATTTTGAAATGTGTGTAAATATAGAGGTGGGTTTATTTGAATTTAATAACATAAAACAAATTAATATTATATTGCAATGAATTAGTAGCAAGTAAAAAGACGTTTACAAGTGGAATTATCTTTAAATAAGGAGTTTGCGTTAACGTTTATTATTAAATTTCCTGTCAATAAGTCAGTAAAGATCCTTATAAGCCAGGGAGGCTGAGGAAATAGCAGTTAGTTATAATAAAGAAAGCCAAGGCGGTTCATTTCTGAGAAAAGCTCTCACCTGTTAAAGAATTGCGCGATGGATTTCTAAAGATTTTAATACGTCTATTTGAACCTGAAAAGCATGCAATGATAGGCAATAGGCGACAAATGATCGTATAAATGGCAACGATGCTGCTGAGACAAACCTCCCAACTGAGAATCATTCTAAGTAGTCAGGTCTTGCGCTGCACAAATTAATGGCGTCATTCAATGTATTTTTCCTCAGCGTGCTAAACTATATCGATTAACTTCCATTTTGGGCACTACAGATGTCTAAAGATTTTCCTCAAGTTCCAAATATTTGGTTAATCGAAACCAACAAAATTGATAGTTTTACATAGTTCCGATACTGCCCATGAATTCTCCCATGTCCAACATCAAGCGCTACAAAAATAGCATCAGAATGAACTCTACAAAAAAGGTTTTGTAATATTTTTAGACATCTGAAAGTGGAAACTTGAAGCAATAGTTCACCGATAGTTTTCAGCATAGCAAAGCTACATACATTGAGTGACTCTCGGAGGCAGAGGAACCATTTGTGCAACGCAACAAGAGTTGTTGTCATTCTGTGCATGTCTTGAGGTGTACTACACAACAAAAGTACCAAACATTTGGGAGCAGAGAATTGATTAGATCTCTAGTTAATAGCTACGGGACTGACACCCGAATATCGGCCCCACCTTTTCTCTTGGTTCCGAATTGAACTGCTCCGGCCCAGTCTGAGGTCCCCTTACGGTTCTTGGCGGCCACTAAACATTTATAGGTAGTCTGCTCATTTAGGCTATTCAGGACGAGGCTGGTGATCTCCGGCGCCACGCTATGCACAATGGGAGCGTCTCCACGACCCAGGATGTGGCATTTGATCGCATAGCTGGTGATCTTGCCGTTCCTGTACCGGGGATGCAGCGGGTTCCACATGAGACGCACGGAGACGGGCCCCAGATTCACGTTGTCGACCCGAAAATTGTTGGGCATGCCGGAAGGCGCTGTTGGAAGACAGAAGCAAATGTAGAGCCTACATTCCATTTAGTTCCTGTTTGAAACATCCAAAGCTAATATGAATAAATCAATCGATTTTCATGTTTCAATTTATATCTATGGTTTTTCAGCTAAATTACCGGCACAAATAAAAATAAAACATACTACGAGTAAAAGGATGTAATTCGCTTAACTCAATATTAATTTATTTTAAATAAAAAATAAAAAGCGCCTAAACTACCAAATATGGATAGATATTTCATCTGAATTTTCAGCGTATCACGCTCTGTTCACAGATGATAATATTCCATCAATAAACGGTGTGTTGCGCCGAAATTTAGAAAAAAAAAGGTAGGTACTTTATATTTAGCAGCTTAGGAAGGAACCCTTTATTCCATATTTGGTAAGAAGAAAATAAGTTTTAAATTATTTTATATATGACAACATTATTACTTTTACCATCTTGTTCTCTGCCTAGTGGCAGGTCCATGTCTATGGATTCCACTTTCTCCACTGTTCCCTATTACGCGCCAATTTGAGTTTGCCTCGTCATCTTTTTCCTAGAAGTTGATTTCAATGACTGTTTTCAGTAGGTCTCTTCTCAATATGTGACCTATCCAATTTTTCTTAGGCTTAGTAGTTGTATTTAGTAAGCTCCTTCTTTCATTGATATATCTACTAAAACTTCTTCATTTGTCTTGTCATGAGATTTTCTCCATATCTACATTTTAAATACTTCGATTTTCTTCTTATCGTTTATGTAATTATAAGGGATAAAGTGCGACATTCAGTGAAAAATGCTACATTATTAATTTCCGGTATCTAAACCGATTAGGTACCGATTTGAAACCAATATCGGCTACATAGTGGTTTTTTATCGGCTATATCTAATGCTTTACAGCTTAAAACTGATATCGGCTACATATTCGGTAATACCATATAATTTTCTATATGCCGATTTGGTACCGATACGATACACTATTTGTTTTGTTTTTACTAAAGCATTCATAAAACTTTAAAAAACAAATATGTAGAAATGAAATAATGTGAACTGAAATAATACAAATTAATTTTGATTCACCAGCATAAGCCATTATGAGACCGGTTTCGACCTCTGCATCTTATCAGTCGTAGGTGGCCATTCCAAAGAATACAACTTTTTTTTTCAAAAATTGTGTTTTATTCATAAAATATGTTTTGAATACACTATGGACATTTCTGTTAAACCTCAGTGACAGAATTATAAGTATACGAAGAAAAATCGATAATCACTGGTATTTATTGTAAAAGATTTACAACAATTGTTTCAAACACAACTGTGTTCTATATCAACTAAAAACTAAAGACTGTAGTAAATAGAACACCAAAGGTTAGAGATGAAAATAGAGTAGCGATCACAGAACATAAATGCGAAGTGTTAGGTAACAGCAGCTAAATGGAAGGAATTAGGTAAGTTACAAAAGAAAAAGAAACAATTATATATTTGTAACTACATAGATTATTGTTTATTCTTTTTTTGTAACTTACCTAATTCCCTCCATTTAGTTGCTTGTTATCTAAAACTTCGCAGTCTTTAGTTTTTACTTGATAAAAAACAGAGTTGTGTTTGAAACAGTTGTTGTAAATAATGATTGAAGAAAAGATTAAAACTGAAAAAGTTAAATTTTATATTGAAAATTTTCGTATAACAAAACTAAATAATTACAGAGTTAGATGACAATAAATATAATACAAACAAAGGTAAGTACATACGTAATGAAAGCCTGCCAATGAGAGTAGAACAGCCTAAAGCCAACAAACAAAGGTTCTAAGTCCCGCACCATATTTCGTGTTATTGTTTTGCATTTTTATAATTTTTATATTTTTAATTTCTGACTGGATTGTTTTATGGTTTTCGGATTTCGGACGAACTAGCTAGTACTTTCAATCACCAAGCTTGACTGACCATAGTATCATGCTTCAGCTTGGGTATAGAACAAAATGCATATAATTACATAGTTTTGATTTGATCTTGAAAAGATATTGTTTTTATGTTAAAGCCATATATTTTTACACACCTGTTAGATTATAATCATTTCTAATGGTGTTAGTACTGTCGAAGACTTGCAAGATTTTAATTTATTATTTTTTAATTTTGTATGTTTACTGCAGTAAAGATTTCAATCTGCATATAGTAAATGATAAGTGTTTTAAATTTCAAAAGGTCCATTTTTAAAAATAAATTTAACCCACCAGGGATGTACAAAATGTCAATTTTAGGCCGATTTCAAATACACATTTTTGTAAGTCTAAAATCATGGAACACTGAAGTTTTACTTCTTTTAATATATTTTAAAAAATACAGATAAAAGCTATTGATGATAATATCACTTGAAGTCAAAAGAATTTTATTTAAAATTACATTACGTATTTATTAGTGACAAAACCACTATTTTTATATTTTGTCTTTTTTGTAAATTGAATAAACAGTTGGTTTTTTATATACCTATACAGGGTAAACGGAACATATTGTCCAATTTTCATGAAATTTTATAAATGAAAAAATTATAAACTAATTTTATGGAAAATAAGTTAGTTTCCATACATTATTTTAATTAAATTTCATAAAAATTCGACAATGTAGGGTAAACTGTGGCGAGTTGGTCATAAGGGTAGGTCAGCCATCCATGGCAATATTGAACAAAGATCGCTAGAGACAAGTGGTGCTCTGTTTAATCCAATATTAATTCTAGTGAACTCTAATCTTATTAACGATTTAAAAAATATATAATTTTCTATTGTCTTATGAGTTCAATTAAACGCATTATGCTCAATTGTTTGACATAAATTCCAAAAATAAATTGTTTGTTTGTTTTTGGATCCTAAACCCACTTTCTGCTAAGGTTACTTCATTCTCTATAACCCTTTTACATGAAGTAAGTGAATATCTATTCCTTCGAATTTATTTCATTTAATTAGCTTACTGAGTTTTTTCAAAAAGTTTATTTTCAATTTTTGACATTTAACTGGGGTAAGTCGATCATCACCCAGTGAAACCACTTTACTTTGTAAATTTTATGAGCTTATGGGCTCCATCACACCCAAGAATTTAGTAGATTTTTTGTTGTAGATATGGAATCATGGTCAGAAATTATACTCCAAAAAGACCAAATGGCATAATGAAAACTGGGGCGGGTTGACCATAGCCTGAATCAGTTACCGTCCTGCCTATAATGAAATTGAGTTCGCTTTTGACAAGTAGTGGTGTTTTATTCAACCCAAAAATTGTATGCTAGTGATCTTATTAACAATTTAAAAAATATATTTTACCATTGTTTCATTAGTTCTTTTAAAAATATTGATGTTCAATTGTTTTAACAAATTTGAATTATAACCTGTTACCGTGTTGGTATAAATGCCAACATGTGGTCTCTGGACTTGCGAAAAAAAATTTCTACCTATGCTAACTGCTTTTAACTATTTAATTTATAGAAACAATAATGCACTTATTTTTAATCTAACTTTTGAAATTTCATTCTGACCAACTGAATAGCTAAATTTACAGGTGCTTCATATTTATAGAATATTTAGCCATAGATAAAAAGCTTTGTTGTTGTTTAGTTTATGGTTTTGTTGTTTTCTTATTGGTAAACAATTGGAAAAGTTAAATAACAAAAAACAACTTAATTTATACCAAGATCCGAAGATTAATTTTGGGACCCAACTCACCCCATAGAGTAGCCCACTCACCCCATAGGGTGGCCAACTCGTCCCATAGAGTGGCCAACTCACCCCATAGGGTGGCCACAACAGAAGCTAAGTAGAAGAAATAATTGCACTAATCTATTAAATATTCGAAGTGCATTACACTGTAAAAAAACGGTGTAAATCAACACCAAAACGGCGTTAAATTACACCAAAAAGGTGTAAAACTAAAAAAAGGATGAACTTACACCTTTTTGGTGTTAATTTACACCATTTTGAGAAGAGTGATATAATAAACGGTGTAATTGAACACCAAAACGGTGTTCAGAATAAAAAACACCGAAGCGGTGTATGTAATCTCTAAAAAGTGTAAAATAACACCGTTTTAATTTATCTATACCGTGTAAATTAACACTGTTCGAGGTTTATTTAAAACTGCAAATTCATGTTGTAAATATAACGGGACAAACGCCAAAACGGTGTAAATTAATGAAAGCGTGGTGTTTTATACACTCAGTTGTCGGGAAGGATCATTTCCGTATTATTATTATTTTATTTATTGTACATTACAGTAAAGATGTACAAAAGGACAACCAAAAATTCTAATTTTAGCTAAAAATTTAAAATGAATGGAAATTATTTTTCCACAAAATTCAATTGATTTTCAATTCTATACATTGACCGTGATGTATGTCTATAGCATAGTGTTGTTTTTTAAAAAGAGTGACGGGGTAGGTAAGAGCCCAACACCAGATTAAAGAAAGGTTCGCTTCTAATATTTTATGTACTATAATAACGAATAAAAAAAATTATTATAAAGAATTGTTTTATTCGATATGTAATATAATGCATGACATATTGGTAGCGAAACCTTCGTGAATCGGTAGTAGCGCACCCCTGCAGGTATTTCTCATCTTAAAAACGACATATTATTTTATTTATAACCATGCAAATAAAGTGATTTTGACTTTATTAGCAATCCGCATATTGAAAATTATTTTAAATTTCCAT
>JAUYWI010099949.1:0-11609 GCA_034780595.1 Parotoplana pacifica | reverse complement strand
CCAAAACTATTTCCGATTAGACTCTAGACCTATACAATTTTAAATAGCATGGCATAAAAACACTTGATTTAACAGAACAAAGAACAAACAAATTATGTTAATTAGATGTCTTTAAATGCAATCTAAGCTTTAAAACTGACAAAAATTGGCGCTTCGCGCCGATTTAGAGGCTCGGCTGATCGCCTCGCCATAAATTACTGTGGATAGTGGAGGAGCTAAAAATATTATCCGGAAATTTTGAAGGGGGTTGTTAGGTGCCCTGAATATCCCGTGTATTATCAAAGTTTATGCAACCCATCGGGGCTTTCTAAATCTATGTTTTAGTTAGTTTAGATTGCTGAGTGCTGACCTATGATAACGAGGAAACACAATATACAGTCACTGTCCACTTTTTGTTGTTGTTCTAGATTTCGCAGCTTGATTCCCAGTTATATTCGTGATTCTTCTGTGGCAGTGGTAGTCTACGATATTACGAGTAAGTGTTGCGCCTAAATAATTTTTTCAGATATCGAGTATGTAATAAGCAAACTCATTGAATAATTTAAATTCTCAATGAAAGAAAGTCAGTCTTAAAACGTTTGTCATTTATAGAAAGTTTTTATTGTTTACCAGTATGTTCTAGTGACATAACTGAAAAGTTGCGTTCGTTTTGGTCGTCATGGTGAATCCTCCAAACTCAGTTTGAAAACGTATTTTGTTCATGCATCTACTAAAAATCACAGTTGCATGATAATTTGAAAATCACTTGAGATATTACTGTTTTTGCCGATTTTATTATTTCAACTAATTCACAGGCGAAATCATAATTTTCAAATAGTTAATAAAAGTAGCCTAAATTCATTCAAAGGCTATTGTACGTTTTTTAATTGTTCTAATTTATTTATTTATACTAATAAATTGTTATTCTCAAAATAAACTGCTTTTTACTAAAGGTAAATGACAAAAACAATAGCTAGTTGATTGCAGTAGAAAGGATCATTCCAGTCATCTGTTAGACCAGTTGTTCGTAAGAAAATTCAAATGACCGTCTAACAGATGACCTAATTTATATTTTTAATTCTAACAAGTTACTGCATCTTGTAAAAAATTGTGACTGGCGGTCCGGTAATATGGCTTTTGACCATTTCGAATGTGTTTGTCCTTCGGTGCTCAATGAATTTGTTGCATGATTTTTTTTTCAGATGATAATTCCTTCCAGCAAACCTCCAAGTGGATTGATGACGTAAGAACTGAGCGGGGTAGTGACGTCATTATCATGTTGGTGGGAAACAAGACTGATTTGGCTGACAAACGGTGGGTTGAATAGCATTAGTTTTGTTGTTAACTTTACTATTTTATTGTTTACTTCCTGGACTTCTTGGTACCTTATGCTGGTGAATCAAAATTAATTCGTAACATTTCAGTTGTGGGAACATCAATTTAATTATTCACACCCAATCTTTCAAAAAATGTGACCTATTTCAATGAAAAGTTTTGCATGTCTTCATGAAACATTGGGTATTTTATTTTGCTAACAAATCGATGTTTATTTATTCCTATTTTTCTTCTGTATGTAGCAAAGTATCCACGGAAGAAGGCGAACGAAAGGCCAAAGAGCTGAGCGTGATGTTCATTGAAACCAGTGCTAAAGCCGGCTACAACGTGAAACAGGTAGGCATTTAGGATATTTACCACAATGGTAGGATTTCAGAACTTTATAATACGCTGATCACAACTTATTCTAATGTTGTGTCTAAAATTTGTGAATATGTAGTTTAAACAAGATTTTTCAATGATTGCAAGCAATTTATGACTGAATGAGGGCTTCGAGAAACGGTCTCTTGATAAGTTGTTAAACATTTAATATAAAGATGTTTACATATTGCCAAATAACATATAATTTAAGAACCCGTAAAGTTTTAGTTTATGATTTTGGGATTTATAATTATGTATGCAACTTTTTTTTGCTTTATGGTGTACATATTTCGAAATGTTTGTGTTTGTTTAATTGATTTGTAATTTATTGTCTCTAAAAAAATCAATTCAGATGTACTAACTACTAGCTTTGAACAGATAATTTGGCTATTTAAACTCAAAAGCAACATGTCAATTGAGTACCAAGTATAAGATAGATATTTGGGATTATATATTTTTTAAATCTCAGTCAGAATACTTTATTCAAAAAAAGTCTCAGAGAGTACTTACAAGCGTTCGTTTGCTAATCTTCGTGCCTTAATTTTTTACTTTACTGATTTTTTTCATAGCCTATGGTCCTCTAATATATTGTTGTTGGGAGTAAGAAAATTAATTTGAAGGGAGTATAATAACTAATATCAAAATAGGTTCAGTCTTTTTAGTGATTTGTCCTTTTTATTAATTCAGCTCTTCCGAAAAATAGCTGGAGAACTGCTAAGCAAAGAAAAACCGGTGAAAGATGATACGTGTATCCTTTTTTTGCATTATCATAAATACAGCGTAGCTTATATACATATTAGCAGATATTATGGTTAGTAGATTTTTAATATAGATACTTTTAGTTTAGTTGTAATTGATGGTTTAAGTCTTGGTCATTCCAGCCGGTTGGTTGATGTCAAGAATGGGGCATATTGTTACGGTTTAGTTCCTTTCCCATTGCTGATGAAGGGTGGGCCATCTAGTACACCAAAATAGATTGTTTTAAATGGGAAAGCAATTTCTTAAACCATTTTAAGTTAGACAGTGTATGTTTTTTTATTATTAAATTAGAAATGGTTTTGTCGCATGATTAGTATTCAAACAAGCTTTAATTGAAGGATTGTAATGGCTGCTACCTCATTTTATTTATGAGGACTAGTGGGCAGTCCCCTTCTTTCTCTCTTCCCTATGTCAGCGATGGGTAAATATGCATGATACTTTTGTTTTCGATGGTTTGTCAATAATTTTTGATTTTTTTGTTCTCCGTCAATAATTGTGTAGTGAATTTTGTGCATGGTGCCTGTAACAATCATATCGTGTAGCTTAGATTTAACTAGACTAATCATCAGCGATATTCCATACCTCTGTTTGGGACTATTTGACTCTACCCCAGTGCTTGGTTTAATCTTCAGGCAGGAGGTGTTTCATATAAGCACTACTATTTTTTGGTGTCATTTATTAAAATAGTTCAATTTGTATTGGTTGTCTACGTACTGGGAATTCTGTTGGTAGAATCCTACAACAATTGTGTTTTGAAGCTTTGGATTGTGCGGATATCATGGATGGATGGCGACTTTGGGTTGCTGACAGCGTGAATGGTTGAAGATGTTGAATTTGCCAAAGAAATTTTATGACTACAACACTTGTATAATGGAATCGTGTGCGATATCTATATGATTATGCGACTACTGGCGACAGAGCAGCCGCTAACCGAGTAGTTAGTGTTCTGGACTACGCTACGGATTGTACCTCACCTAGTTGTCTAACATTTGGTGGATAGGGTTCAGGGACTAGACAACCCACCTCCGACCCTCATAATAAGTAGTAAGGTGTGTTCCAATGGGAGCTGGTCTTAGCCTAAGATGGTATTATCCAATCCATATGTGATGCGCTCCCTATTCTGACCAAAAAACTGGCTACACTCCCTCTATCATAGCAATTCGTCACTGTGTTGGGCTTTAAGTGTAGAATTTGATAATCTGCAGGCAATAGAAAAGGATTGCAACCGGTTTTGGGTAATCAAGTTGTCATACAGAAGGAGTCTTGTATTGGTGAGCAACAGTATTTGGGATATGTTGTTGAGTTTCATAAATTGTTGCTCAAAGTCTTATGGAAGGGAATTATTTTGACACTTTTCATTGGTGTTTTTTGTGGGGGGTCATGCTCTACCTTGTAACCGTATTATCATTGTCATTCATTCACATACTGATTGTCAACATTCACATAGACAATTGTGGTAGAATTATGAATATTTTTTCACACATTTGGGGCGATATAGGTAGGGGCTAGGGCTGGAACATAACTGAAATTCACATCGTCATTCATAAAGAGTTTTCTGGGACAAGGCATAATCACCAATTATTTCCTTGACTTGATCTGTCCGCTTATTTGCTTGCTGTAGTGATTGAGGTGAAACTGAAGGACACTCCACAAGAACCCGAGAACAGGGCCAGTCAATGTTGGTGTTGAGCCATCGTCTCTTATTGGTCATATTAGTCAGACATGTGATTGGTTAATGAAGTCGACCAATGTTTGTTAGAGATGCCAAATTTTCACTAGGAATGTCTGGTTGAACGTCAACAGATGCCTATTTTATTTGCCAAGATGATATCGGTCGAGATATAGAGTACAGAATATACTTTTCATCAGAGCAGAGTCTAAATTTGCAGTCTAAACTGCAGTCTAAACTCTTAATTTTGTATTTAGTAGCAGACCTGGGAAAAGATTTGGATTAACTATGTGATCACATGTCTGATTATTTCTTGAGCTTTGAACCATCCACTCCTCCGCCAGAGACCTAACATTCTACAATGCCCACACGTCCGATCTGAGTGGTTCCTCACTAACTATTCGTCCTCAACATTCCTCCTCATTTGATAGATGTCACTCATCACCTGATCATAATACTTATATCCAATAACTAGCCTTCTTCTTGACTTCTGCACTGCTTTTAACCTTGCATAACCAAGTTCACAGTTATTTACTAATATAATACCTACCTAACCTTATTTATAGATATTGAATGTAAAACTAGACAGGGAGTTGTTTTGCCATGTTAGACTGTAGTTGAAAATGTCCAAATTTTGTATTGCCAGTTAAGGCCTCAGCGCCCTAAATATCTAGGATAGCTCTAGTCACCCATGATTCTTATTCTCTACTGTCCCTAACAATCAAGTTAAAATTGTTTTGGTTGCCAGTGGAGACTCCGCCCCCACACCTCCGTAAAATATAGATGGCCCTTGTCACCCAAAATTAAACGCTTCGTAAAGGATGTTCTACTGCATCTATTGTCAACATTTTTTTTATTAGATGCGCCGTAGTCAAAATTGGTGGGGTAGCCGCAGTGCGAATTCCGTACAACAATCAGAAAGTGCCTTTTAGAGGTTTTATGTCAAGAAATCAAAGTAAAAATGTCGTTGGCATTGCTTGAATTATGCAAAATCTGGGTTCTTTCGCCAACTGATTTTTAGCTCTGTGCACTCTTTGAAGGGTTTTCTACAATTTTCACCAAATTTAATTTTCCGGTCTTTGAGTTAAATGGGGCTTCCAAAGTGTTGGAATAACAAAGGGATGGCGGAAGGCAAAATAATTTTTATGTGACCTTTCTATGGTCAAATAAATTATGATGAAAATATTTTTTCTTTTAAAATATCACTACCATCTAATAATAGAAGAATGCTACAAAATATGAAAATATATTCAATATCTATCAGATCTCAACCTAGACTGTTATTTATATATTTATTTTTGTTTGAGTTGAACGTTCTTTTTCTCTAACAAGCATATAATTACTTCATTGTATTTCCTTAGTTGTATGTGTTTCTTCTTTTTTATTTGCCTACATATCTATCTACTTTTTAAAAATATCTATTTTATTTGTTTTCTACATTATAATATTAATTTTTTAATGTATACTGTTTGACTAGCCGTTCTGTGGCTAGAGGTAATTCGTGAGTGGTTGTTTTCAGTACAACTTTAATTCTCTACACAAAATAGTTAGTGTTAAGGAGAATTATTATAGCGTTAGGATATCTCTAGTAACACAATCTCTTTTCTAATTGTTAAATTAATTCTTTGACCCTTGGTCGCGTGTGTTAGAGTTTAACGTGCACTAAAACCTAACATAGTAACGAAACTTAGAGTCAGTCTGAAACTTATTCACGAATCACCGGTTGCTCCATAGATATGTGTAAAATATCAAGTAAAGTTTAGTTAACTAAATATGTACTGTACATGTCAGATGCATAATATGTAGTGCACAGTTTCCAGACTGATTGTATCGATTATTATTGTTGTGCGTATGTATAATACCGTGTTACTTTTTTTTACTGAAGCGAAGCCTTTTTGTCTATTATTCAAGAGTTATTTTGTGGCTGTGACAGTAATAATTTGGCCTTTTGTACTTGTATAATTAATGTAGCAGTTAGTTTGGTGTCGTTATCAAAAAATATTTTTTCATGTTCATTATAGGTATATTTATTTGCTTGTGGTGCAATATTAATTGAGATATAAAATTCTCTTTCTTGGTGAGTGCGCCGCTGATGGTAACCGATTTATTTAAGTGAATTACCTTTCTCGGGTCAGTTTAAACTTGTAGGTGTTATTGTTTAGGTAGAGGTCAACATTTAATTACTATGTTGATCAACAGCATTGACCTAAAATTTCTTCCACTGTGCATTTTTTGTATTGCATAAGTTTCTCAATCTTTTTATGATTTACATCACAATTAATTCCTTAGTTTTGTATTAAAATAAAAATAAAAATTGAAGTTTGAGCTGTTTTAGATCTCCATACAATTTGAAAAGGAATTGATTTATTGATGTGACTGTTAGCATTTCTGGTTATAAACATTGCATAGCTATGTACATTTTATTTTTGTTAAACTAAAACTGTTTGCACTTACATTTTTGAGAAAATTAGTTTGATCTATACAAATCTGGTGGGCCTAATGTTAATTTGAGGATATTAGATACGACATCGTGGTGGAATAGCTTGCTTGTTTTAAAAGAGGTAAATGAAATCATAATAAATTATTTTTATGTCGATTTTAGTTGTTGCTTATTTTACTAATATGGATTTAGTATTTTGAAAAGCAACAATCCTATTTTACTTTGACTCTACAATTATTGGACAGGCTGCTTTTAGTTTTTTTATTGAATCAAAAATGGTTTCCGATTTAAATAGCACATTCCACTTTATCTCTTACTCAGTTGACATTACTTTGGTTGGCTCAAACTTCTAAATGGTTTGTTTCATTTGAGATATTTGTGTTTTCTTCGTAAGTTAATTAAATACCACAGCAATTTTTTGAGTAATATTGCTAGACCATTCAGAGTTTTATTCCATAAATAGCAACTTTCTGCTTCCTTGGTGTGAACCACTAATGTAGTCGGAATTGGCGACATTATGAAATCGATTCAATTTGCCATTCTCAATAAAAACAACTTTTTTGATTAGAAGATTGATGAATTAATTTTCTATTACCTATCAGGTGCTATTAACGTATTTACCAATTGAATTCGCAAGCTGTTGTTGTTTATGGAATAGACACTCATAGCTGTGAATAATATGTAATATGTTCCACAACTTGAATTAATAAAGCCAAGGACATTTACATATTCATATTATTTTGTAATATGTAGAAATTATAGAATTTAAATAAATAATATTTTATTTAAATTATGTCTTCTGATTATTTGTTCGTTCAGGATGATCTCTAAATGTTTGATATTTTACAGCGGTCCATTTTCCTTCTGTCTCATCTCTGTTGCCAATAGTTCCCATGAGATTGGTAAGTGCTCCTTTGATATGCTCCGTGTCTTCTAAATCCACTAGCTAGACGTTGGTAATGGCAGGTCAGCAGTAGTGGTTTCATTATGGATAGCAAGGGAGAATGGATGAGGTAAGAATTAAGAAAGATACTTGAAATATCGGAAGAAGACGTAGACATGTTTATAAAAGATTCCAGCCTTTTGATAGCAACTCTATCAGTGGCCTAGTAGAAGCAGACTTTAATCGAAAGGTTTTGGTTTCGATTCCTACCCGTACCGGATGATTCTGTAAGGTCGTGCTGTTTTTAAATCCCTGTTTGTGATGACTTATTAAAAATGAAATTATTTAGCATTTACATTTATTTTATTGACGAGTTCTGCCTATTTAAAATTACATCATTATAGAGGTGTACCCATGGAGATATAAATAGATTTTTATGGATATATTATTCCAAGGTATTTATGGATCTAATATCTCCATTGGATAAAGTGATCCACTAATCAAAAATTGGAGAGAATACCGAGAAGAGATGAGACAGCACTTGGAAGGTGAGCGCTTTGACATATGGTCATCTCTTACTTTTTATCTAGTATTTTTCTTTGCTTTGGGTATTGTTTTTTCTTTCTTAGAAAAAATGAACGTAAGTTTGTTTGTATTTTCCTTGACGCCTATTTTCTCTTGGCCTTGCTTGCTACTCGTCTAGACATAGAATTGAAACCAATTGAGCAAACCGAAGACAATGCACCCAAGAATTGCGCTTGTTAGAGCTTGCCCCTGCTGGCCACACCCACCTTATCTTTCTTGTTGATCAACACTGCCCCCCCACAAGAGTGCTACATATTCTATACATTGAGTTTGACTCATTTAGTTCCAAATGGACCCAGTTTCAATTGTGTGGAGAATTGCGATCAATATTCATATTTGGTATACTCCTAATATATTGTGCTAGATTTTCTATGTGACTTTATTTTATTTTGAAAATGGTATACCACAGAAAAGTTAGGTGCATATTACTCATGCATGCATGGTGGAGCTATCTTATGTGATATTTTACATTCAACTTATTGTTAGGTTATGCTTTATTTACCTATCATTGTAAGGATATATTATTTATTATGACATACTCAATGTTGTACCTACAAGTGATCAATTCGTACCTAACCAATCATTTTGAGCGGGCCTAGGTGTGGGTCCTTGCAATAAACTTACTGAATATTCAGTTTTAATACCTTGTGAAAAGTTGTACTGATTTTTGACGTACAATAATATTGGAGACCAGATTTTGGTGATTTATTTTGTTTCTTTTTTAAAATGTGTTTTGATTGTTCAGTTTATTTAGATATTCAACCACCACTGCAACGAATCCTTCACTGTCTGTAACGACTGTTTATTCATAAATTTAAGTAGATAGGCAGACCGGTGTTATCTTCATATCATAAATTCAATATCGAAAGTACTTTAAATTGTTTACTTTTTATTTGTTTGTATGTTTTTTGCTTTGGAATTGGATATTTATTGAAAGTTTAAAAATGTTTCTAGGTTTATGCAACTTTGATAAATAGGTCTGGAGATAACATCTGTCTGATTTAATGATGTTAACCCTGTAGGAAAAATGGGAGCTTTTCGGAACTTTAACATTGATCACTAAGTTCCTATCCATTTATAATTCTCTTTTCTTCAAGATGTTTGAGGGTGATGCTTTGTAGAAAAATATTGTGTTTATTTTGTTGACAAATTATTTTTGTAATACCAACAGAATTCTAAAACAAGGATTCTCTAATAAGACCATACTATTTCACTTGTCAGAATCTTTTTAATATTTACATCAGTATGAGTAAATTAAATCCTTTAGTGATGTTTATTTACCATATAGTGTTAGTTGTATATCTACTTTTTGCTCGAAAGTAGTTGAAATGAAACATGCCTAGAGGTACTAAGTTTTGTATGTATATCTCTGAAAGAGTGGAATTCAATTTAGAATTGTTTTAATTTGATGATTATACATACATGGGAAAGGTTATCATTTATTTGGTTAACATGTTGCTTATACCAAGCTCTATATTGCAGTGATATTTTGTCTGTTTGGTATAACTTCACAAATATACTGATGATAGTTCCTTTTGTAAATAAAGGTGTTTTTTCCAGATAGAAATAAGTAGTATAAATACGAATTTAATTAATCATGCTAAAATCCTCACACCCTGCAGTACTAAAAAAATATCAATATTCTATTATCATTGAAATTAACTTTCAAAAACGAAACGACATGCATATTATATTTTTATTGATCTTTCTACACTCTTCTATATAAAAAGAAATAAATGGTGCATATGTCACTTGATTTTATTCTTGTACTTCATGGTAACTATTTAGCTACTCTTTTCGCTCTTCCGAATTATTATTTTCAAGGTGAATCATAGTGTAGGTATAGTTGTGTCGTTTGCCCTAATCTGTCTTCCCTTTGGTTTATCATCTATGTATCATGGTATGTATTAATAACTTCAGTTTGAGCTGCTTTTTATCTAGTTGGATAATGCCTACCTATTTTCCACCCCGAATCTGATTGTGTTTTTTATGTTTGTATATAAAGAACTTGGTGTACATTTATTTTTCAAGCAAATTTTTTATTGAGTTTTATTATGAAGACTTTGTTTATACATTCTTACACATTTCTGACTATTTGTTATGGTACTTGAAGCTAATTATGTTATATTATATCTGATTGTATGTATATTGCATATTCTGAGTTCTAATTTGCATTTTATATGCAAAACTAAGATCTCATAAACTTAGATAGATAAAAGTAATTCTTGTTGCAAAATTTGTACGTTTATTATAATGATTAAAATTATTGTTGCAAGTAGGTATATAGGCACCATGTAAGTATTCGAATTTCTTTACAACGTTGATGATAATCAATTTCTGTACTTTAGCTGGTAACGGAAGGGGGAATACCATTGCCACCGGAGATATCTGTTAACCGCTATTGGACTGAAAGTTGATAGGTCTTTTTGTACCTATGAAAGTTTAGGTAATCAACAAATGTGGAAGGTCTAATAGAGCCGAGATAGGGACCATTTTCATTAAAATTTGGTATGTTAAGTATAAAAATTATTCACATGACTGATATTTGAATGTTTACTGCTAATTTGCGAAAGAATTTTAAATTTATTACTAATTTTTCTTAAATCTGCTATACCTGGGTTGTTTCATATTTTCAATTACCACTTCATTTTTGACTTCAAGAAAGTCAGAGTTCAGAGCCAAAAAGGTAAAAACTATTGGACCACGTACTGAAATATTATGTTGTCCCCCCATTATCAGCGAGGGTTTTAGATTCTGCATTTTTTATTTCTAATTATAATGTCAATCTTTTAAATTCTGGCAAATATAATTTATATGTGTGATTGTTCTCTTTGTTACCTATTTTGTTTTAAAATATTATAAAATAAAGCATTCCTCTATTCTGTTTTTGAAATGATTTTTAACCCTTTAACGACGACGTAGGCCTCCTAAAGTTTTTTTAAAATGTTATTTATTTCTCGGTAGATTATTCGAAGTTACTCAACATTTTGTGAGAATTCCTAAAAATAATCTATTTATTTTCATAACCGCTTTGAATGTATCGTACCAATAAACCGAATATTAAATACGGCTATATAGGCCTCCGAGGTCACGCTATTGAATAATCAAGAAGTCAAAAATACATTTCGAGTGTACTTGATTAGGGTGTTCTGAAAATAGTACTCAAATCTGCATTGAGAATTAACTGAAATTGTTGTATAAGTCTATTATTTTCTGTTAAAATTGATTTTATTTGGTATAAAGTACATTTTTCAAAGGGCTGTCACGTGACCATAGGGGTATGGTTTCAAAAGTTTGATGTCAAATAATCCGCAAGAGAATTTGGTACACTGCTTCCAAATTTCAAGTAATTCAGTAATTCACTCCACTTTATCCACAAAGGGTTAAATGCCCTCAGAAATATATTGTTAAACACAAAGCGGTATTAGCATAGTCCCAGACGTAACATAGAAGAAAATCAATTTATTTACTCCCACATTGATTGCACAAATCGGTAGTAGCTACTACCAGGAGTAAGCCTGGTAGTAAATTATTTACTCCTATGAGACATCAATATATTTACTACCACGGCTTGCTCCCAGGCGAGGGTTTGTATAAAT
>JAUYWI010099938.1:0-11610 GCA_034780595.1 Parotoplana pacifica | reverse complement strand
CATCGCATTGTGCTATCCCCATGTCACATCGCATTGTGCTATCCCCATGTCACATCGCATTGTGCTATCCCCATGTCACATTGCATTGTGCTATCCCCATGTCACATTGCATTGTGATATCCCCATGTCACATCGCATTGTGCTATCCCCATGTCACATTGCATTGTGCTATACCCATGTCACATCGCATTGTGCTATCCCCATGTCACATTGCATTGTTGTTTGTCTCTGTTAGTCCTGCTCTGGCTCTGTGATCCACTCTGCTCGATACTTCCCCCATGACGTCCGAATCTGTTGAGGATGACTGCAGCGAGTCCGCCGCCAGTGACCAGTCGTCCTCTCTGGCACCGCCGTCTTCTGATTCGATGACTACGGGCAATGACGTCACTGCTTTGCCACAAGATACTGATGCTGGACCTGATGATAAGGTGGGTTGAGCACTAAGTATGTGGACAGCATTTCAAAACGTTGGTCTTCTTTTTAATGGAATTTCCTCTAAATTTGTTTTTTGTTTTACTGAACTACTGAAACATTTGTTCCATCCCTTCTAGTGGCTAGTAAAACTTAGGACGCAGTATTCTGTGGGCTAAAATATGTGACATCACAGGGTAAACCAGAGACGTTATATAGTTAGACTAGACGGATTACTTGTTTAAAAATCGGTTATTGTTTAAAATTTAGTTTCTCTTTTCTGATTGGCAACAAATAAAAGACGTTACCATTGGGAGCCTCAATAAAAATGAGAAAATGTTGTATATTTTATGTTTTTTTTAAATATTTTCAGGCGTTCATTAATTATATTTAGTTATTTTAATGAAATAATGACAATATTTTTGAACACCTGCCACCTAATAGAGAAAGGGGGCGAACTAATATTAACTTTTTATTCTGAGATTGAGGCTCGAAATGGTGAACCTAAATAGTATTTATTTCATCCATAAACTGCATTATACACCATTTATTAAATAATTAGAACTGTTTTCCATCAAATATTTGAGTAATTTTCATTATTCTTTGGCTATTTTTTGTAAATCAACCTCTATGGAGAAATGCTGGCCATCTAGAATACAAAGTACCTCCTTACCTCCAACCAAAGACTTTAAATAGTTAACTAATGAATACCTACATAATATTATTTGTATATTATCTACAAACATTTAAGTTTTAATTTACCTTTGAATATTTAATATTTCGTTATTAAATAAAAAGTATTTAATCGTCGCTGTATTAATACAAAACCACTGAACTTTGACAACCACAAGCAAAAAGTAATTACAAAGCAGAGATAACAAATTCTGTCTATTCATCTTATGCGTAAATCGCTTACTGCTCTATCTAGCCTCTGAAAAGTATAGGCAGGTATAATTGAAATCTGTGTTTTCGACTCATACTCTATTTTTTAAATATATTTTGGTTTATTAAAATCGCTATTTTTATTGTATTAGGGATATTGTTTTTTCTGGTCAGTATCAAAAATAGATTTTAATGTTCAAAACGTTATTATTAATTATAATAAAATACATATCTAAATAACAGGAATAATAATAATGCTTGTCTTACGCAATGTTTTAACTATAGTTGTACGTTTTGACAGTAGTTTTTTTACTACGTGAACAGAGGGTAAAAAATTATAAGTCGGTGAATAATTCTAAGAATCTGTTCATTTATGAAAATTTTCCAAGCGTCGGTTTCTGTTGTTGCAGTTTTATTAGCACTAACAGTGACACCAGTATTAGCTATAAACACATTCGCTGCTTTGGTTCTACCAGCTGGATTTTCTACTATGAGCTGGCGCCATTTTACTTTTCTGGTGTGTAAAGGTACATTGATTCGTACACCAAGGATACCTCTACCTCGGTCATAATAGGTGTTTGACTGTGTGCTGGAATAAAAGTAAAGGATTGTCATCATCACTACTTTCAATGTCATCTTGAAGATTTGACGATTTAAATAAGAATGTTTTATGATAGTGGATAATTGAGAATTTACTTTGATTTGTTATAAAATAGGGAGAGAATACAAATTAATGTATTTCGATGACAGTTAAAAATTTAGTATTTTGAAGACTTGTATGCCGCTGAAATTTTGCCTTGCCAAAATTGAATTTGTTATTACATATCTACGTACCTACTTTCCATGATTTGTCTGTCTGTCTCCCTGATGATTTAGAGTTTGTTATCAGTGACTGCTGAATCAAAATTTTGACGTGCCAAAAATGAATTTGTTTTTTTATGAACTTAGTAATGCAAATTCAGAACTTGAAAACCAATAATAATGGAGAAGTTTACACTAGATAAACGTAACAATTTTTAAATAAAATTCTGTAGATTGTCATAGATACACATTTTATTTATTTTTCATATCCATTATTTTCTTTAAAGTACAGCATTTTAAGCTAATGTTGGCCCTACAGAATATCTAAAAATTAGTTTACATTCCAAATTTCATTATAATCCACACACTTTTAGATTATAAAATTTGTGTTCATGTACTTGGAGGGGAGGGGTAACCGACTTAACACTAGAACAGCGGGGATTTCGATATACCAAAAACAGCGAAACACCTCAATTGACGATTTTAATATACACTATATCTATACTTTCTAAAACACTATAAATTTGTTTAGAGTGTTCTTGTCTTATGAATTCCCTGCAAAAAAAACATTATTTAAAGGAAACGAACGGCACACGGCATTTATTTTTAATTCTAAAAAAAGCCAAAAATGAAGATGGCCATTTATTCTAAAATTCGGCCATAAACCGGCCTCAAAGTATTTTTAATGAGCGAGTATAATGAAGTAATTAGAAGTGATTCCTACAAAAAGAATCACTTCAATAACCATGACAAATACCACAGCCACCCTAAAAAATGTAAAATACATAACATTGTGTAAATTTCATTTTGTCTTCGATTTTCATGATGAGCGCCGTCAAAATCAAAATCTCCAACGTGACAAATTCACAATGATTTCAGCCATTTTGAATCACTTCAATGAAAATAGCCGCTTTATCGTCCAGCTGCAGAAATGACCATCGATGAGCAACTCTTCCCAACTAAATCTCGGTGCAGATTCACCCAATATATCCCTTCGAAACCGGAAAAATTCGGGATCAAATTTTGGATCCTCGCTGAGGTGAACTCTAAATCTAGGACGTGATGAGGAGAGAACTCAAGCCCTGGGTTCGCATGTGGTGATGAAACTAACAGAACCAATTTGGAACAAGGGATATAACATTTCCACGGACAATTTCTTTACTTCGGTCAACCTTGCCGTCAACTGCTCGCCAAGAGAACCACAATTGTCGGCACAGTCCGTGCATATCTCCGCGAACTGCCACCACCCCCACCTCGACATCTGGAACTCTACAGCTCCATCTTCTACGAATCAAATGAACTCCACCTGAATCGATATCAGGCGAAGTGTAGAAAACAGTGCATATTCTTAGCACTCAACAACGTGGCTCAACTTGTCAGCCAGATGGGAAGAAGAAGCCATCCACCATCCTGTATTATAACATAAAGTTAATGATTATAATATTAAAATACATATTACAATTATTGATTACAATAGATAAAAATACACAAATTTACATACACCACATAATCACCATTGTTGTTGGAAGGCCCTCTTTGAGGCATTCAAATTCCTTGGCTAATTTTTGTTGATTACATTCTTAGCCATAAATAATTTCTAGTTTTTCTAAATTTGGTTGGAATCAGCAACATTTAATCTACGTCGAGATGTTTCATAGTTTCTGAGTATGTAGCGCGATCCATGAAATTGGTTTCGGAGGGATATGGTGGTTGTTGCAGCAAAGATATGTTTTGGTTGACACGCCATTCTCACGTACTAGTACTGCTACATGTGATTGGGCATTGTCATGCTGTAATCCAGTGGCAACTGTTCTCGAAATGGTTTTATATATCCATAAAAAAACTATTGTAACAGGTATTTTAGGCATTTTGTTTGCTAAGAAAGAAACGCCATATTTTGCATCCTAATTAATATTTTATTATGAAAACTTTTAGAACATGTTATTAAATATTATTGGAATTGAATTAGTATTGGTATCTGAATTACTTGACTTTTTAGAAACGACATTTTTTTACATATACATATAAAAATATATTAAGATCTTGCTTAAGTGTGAAAAACATAATATTCACATAAGTCGTGATATGGTTGAGCTAATACTTCTTCTTCTTCTTCTTCTTCTACACATGGTCCAATTAAATGCTAACCACACCCAGAACCATTACAGACAAGATTGGGCTTAGCCCAGATCCTTGATGCAACTCTACTCTGATAAGAAATTGTTCTGTTTTGTCATAATCCTACTTCTCACCACAGTTTTGTTATCTTTGTATGTGGCCTTCACTAGTCTCACAAGTTTCTCAGGGATACCACGTTTTCACAAACACCAGTAAACTAAGTCTCTTGACACGCGATCATATGCTTTCTCCAGATCTACAAAGATGATACAAATCTTTTTGCTATTACTGTTAGCACCATATGAGTAAGGATTAGATAGAGGCTTGACTTCATACATATATATGGGTTTTATGAAGTAACTTTCTTAAAAATACATTTATAATCATATAATATTAATGATAAAATTATTTAAATAACTAATTAGATAATTATATATAAATTATATAAAATCAGCACGATCATTTGATCGATGAATAACAAAATATTAAAAAATATAGATAAGAATCTATAATTTATTTCAAGGTCACTATCCGCCATTTCATTACTCTATGGTTGGCACCTAATTGTCCTGAAACTAAGAGAGGTTTAATCAAGATCTCTGTTTCAAAGGTTTGGTGGTTTCGTAATAGGTATTCCGCTGCTAAAAGCAACCAGCTATGGCTCAGTGACTATCGTAAATACTAAATACGATAATTAACAGATACTTACAACTCATCAATTGTTTGAGTAACAAAAATATAAATAGTACTTGCGTTATATAAATAGTACGTACATTATGCTCTATGTAAAATAAATTAAACTTAGTGGCATTTCTTGCCATATTAATTATCATTGCTTGCTTACATTTGAACTATTGTTATGAAGACCATTTTATTTTTGACCATTGTGCTCTTACTCATCCCATTCAATTTAGCAATATGTGCTTGGGGATCATGGTCCTCTACTACTAGCTGTGAGTGGTACGGAAATGTTTGTCGACATGTGCATGTTCAGAACTGTGTAAAAAAGAAATAATTACAAAATGGAGAATATCGTACATCCTATCTAAATGGAACAGATCATCCAAAGTGCAGTTGGTATATGGCAAAATATGGAAGTGGAACCAATTGTACAGCAATGGCCCGTATGAAACTGGCGGTCAATTATTTATCTTCACTTTGTAATACCTGCCCGTATGATTATCAATGGTCAGAATGGTCGTCATTTGTTTCGGTTAAATGTTCAAAAAAAGAGCGAATCAGAAACTGTACCAAAGCTTTTCCTAGAAATAATTCCAGATATGATTTGTTCACAGCAAGTCCTAAACCAGCAGTGCCCACATGTTTGCGATACAAATTAGAGAGAATAACCACAAATAATTCTAGTGGTGATTGTAACTCTGACAAAAGAAACAATACAATTATTTTTGCACCAATAGGAATTATGTGTGCTCTAATTGCAATTGGAGTTGTAGTTGGTCCATCATGTTATATTCGATATCGAATTTGTAATGCAGCGCGATCTGGCAATGCGATATGCTCAGTTACAAATACATGCCGGACAAAGCAGCCAGAAATAAATTGCCTTCCACCAAACTCTTATCCGATTCAGTCAGTTGAAAATGCTCCTCCTCAATTGCCAAATATACTCGCTCCAGAACCATATGCCTCTCTTTATCCTGGTTTCCCAACTCACCCTGATCATGCCTATACTGGCCCTGGTATTACAATTACCGATGAAGATAATTCTAATCAAATACCAAATACGACACCACGTTTACCCAATCTTGAAAAACCACCGCCTTCCTATGAACAAGTAATATTGAAAACTGTTAGTTCGTCATGAACCTGAGCAATTATACCAAATTGTATTCACGATACTTATTTGTCTTGCATCTATTTCACATTACCAACTTTAATTAATTTCGCATTGAGCTTCTCAAATTCGTTTGCACTTTGACACAGATCTTGTGAACAATATTTATTGAGGAAAGATCCATAATACTCAGTTGCGATATTTATAAATATTCAGTGAAATACCCGCATCAGGAACATCTGAAATACAAGGGTCTATTTTTTATGAATTTGAATTTAGATTACTATTCTGTAGACTTTGTGTCTGTTGGTTTATTTCTAGAGATAATTAAGTGAAATAAAAGTTTTCAGTAAAAGAATTAATTTCATAAAACCAAAGTTTTGAATGCCGTTCTTTTAGATTTCCTTGGCCTAATGTATTTAGTAATGTCAAAAGAATTTACGACCAATTGTTTGTTTATATTGAAATTATTGAAGTCCAACAAATATAAAGAATGGTTTCTTATCCATGGTGTACTTATTGTAAAACAAAAGCTTTACTTTACCGATAGTCTTTGGAAGAGAATCTTTGAACTAAGATGACTAAGACAAAAGAGGAGAACTGAACTGAACTTAAAAAAAGAACGACTGAAAAATTGATAGCTCAAAATCAATGCGCGTTTAGGAGAAGACATTGACCATATCACACCAGTGACATACCACAGAGAAACATTCAAAGCTGAAATAACAAAATGCTCCTCAATAAATAAATTTCTACAAAAGGTCATTTCTTCTTGTTATTAATATTTATAAGCGTTTGCATTCAGTTAAAACTCTCATACTAGTATTATGTTATGCATATGTCTCTTCTATTTATTAATATGTGTTTTTATGTACATGTATGTAATTATTAGGAATTTTTATAAGTATGAATAATTGTAAACAAAATCAGATTAAAATATTTTGGCGCGTTGGGAAACAAAATGTTACATTGTATTAATTAAAATTATATTTAAATTTATAATGTATTAAAAGGGAAAAACTCGATCAGTTTACCTGTTTTTGTTCCTTACCTATTTTAGAAATATTAACAACAAATGTACATATTTTATATTTCTTCAAATAATCTTATTAATCTATATCTAAGCTTATAGATATGGCTCTCTAAAAGACCTTATATATTTGCTCTGAATATGGTGGCACTTCTAACAAATGTTGTTTTTTCTATATAACTGGAGTATATACCTACCCATCCAAATTTGATGACGGGAACGAGGTCCCAAGGTTTTATCTATCTGATATGTGGTCCTAGTCTCTTAATTGCCTGAACTGGATGGAGGTGGTAATTTTCAAAATCAATGAATTTAGAATGTAAATTAATTTTTAATTCTTCACTTTATAGATACAAACTCTAACCTAATGACATAAATGTCAGTAAAAGGAAACAGTAGTTATTTACGTCCTCTATGCAGTTTCTCTGTGTATTAGAAGTATTACATACTATGTAAACGCCATTTATTTTTATTACATTTTTTAATGTATTTTGTTTTATACCCTATTGGTTATTAACATTTTATGGTACTAAGTAGTTTCATTCTCCTATAATATTATGCTGAAATAAAATAAAGTGATATCATAATGCATCCGAAGCAAATAAATTATCGTCTTGTTTGTTTTTTTATACTTGAAATGGTGTTTTTTCGAATTTAAAACATTTAAACATTTCGTTTTGATGATTTTACATCCACAATGAGTGATTATTTCATCGGTATAATAGGCTAAATGGATTCTTTGGCGGTATAAGTATCTAAATATAAAACACAGCAACAACATCTAATTTGCAAATTTTTCACTTTGAAAATTGATAGAGGACGTAACTTTGAAGTGTTACTATACGGATTTGATAAACTTCAATAAAAAATAAACAGTTGATACTTTTAAAAATCAAATTTTGCAAAATCTGTCCTGGTATGGTGGACCTCAAAGACCAGCAACTATAAATGTGAAGCATTCAATTTTTAATACATTATTTCTAATGCCTTCCTAATTCTAATTACCAAATTTGGGCATAAAAATGTTTTGTTTAGATTTTAGAGCTATATAAGTGATTTTGGCCAAAAATATAGCTGTTTTCCCCGCAAAAATCGATAATCAATCTTTTTTAAATTTTTTATAGATTTATATTTTTGAGTGCCTAGTGGATCTACTTTCCAAATTTGAAGTCAATCGGATAAACTTTAATTTGTGGTCATCTATGACGTTATCGGTGCTAGCTCGTCCACCTTATCGACCTTTCTTCTAAAATTTTTTTAGCTCAATGCATCCATTGGAAGTTTGATATTCATAGGGGAAATAGCAATAATCATAGTAACATCATACCAGTGCAGTACATAGCAAAATTGGAAAACAGACAATCAACAAGTAGAAAGATAGGCAATTATTAGTATTTAAACATGCTGAAATACACAATCAGCATACATTATTGTTATTTACCATTAACGTTTTCTTTTCTTGTCAATGCTTTTGATAGTGGCATCAACTTTTGTAAATTTGTCATGCAGCTCTTTCAGCAGACGAAATTTGCACCATATTCGACTTCTGAACAGCAGTAAATGCTCTGGCACTGGCTTCCTGCAACTGTTCTTTTTGGTCAATGACAGCTTCTCCTCTCTCGAAATCAGTCAGCTCACAATGTTGGCAATTTTTGGTCTGATCCAGTGCCATCATCCTCTAAGCATGTGCTTTTTTTCTCTTACTCTCAAGAGCAGAAGTTTTGTATTTTCGTGATGGCTCTCTGAATGAAGGTATCATTGCTTTTGTGATAGAAGTTATAACGAGTCTTTACCAGCAGATATTATGGCATTCTTGACAACACAAAATCCTATAATCGTCGACGTGACAGAGAACAGCGCATGTTTGTCAGAAGTTGCATATTCAGACTGAAGCCTTGTTCAGGGTCAGCATTTCCATTAGACAACACCATGAAGCATTCAATCAAGACAGCAAGGCGGTTGCATTTTGAATACATGAAACTGCTCCCAAATACATATCTAAGCCTTCTGTTTGAGGGAGAAAATCACCAGAAATAAGCTGTTTAGTTGAATAAAGACTCCATTCGTTTGTATGAGAGGTGTTTTTGGATGGAAATTTAAAAATAAAATCATTCAGCAAGAAACCATTTGACTTCAGAAAATGCATGTAGATCAGAGACCAGTGTGATTTCAGAAATGATTGAATCCTCTTATAATTGGGTGTGTCCGAAACTCCTTTGATTTCTTTCGAGTTATCAAAGTACAAAACATCAGGGAGGCAAAGTGCTTGATGTCGAGATCAAATGATGTCCAACAACTTTTTACAAACCTTGAATATCTTTTTTGCATGTGATGTAATAGACATTTAAATGAATGAATCTTAGTTAAGCTACTTGATTTTAAGTGCAATTAAACCGTGATTAAGAAAACTATTTATAATTTTATTTTTAAGTTTCTGTCCTATTTAAAAAAACCTGTGTTATGTACATAAAAGAAATTAAAGGTATTAAAACTGGAAAATCAAGATGGCAGTATTAGAGGACGGGCGGCTAATATAACAGCATAAACCCAAGAAGGGAATCTTCAGAAAAAGTGGTTGACTATTTAATAGAAAGAAGTTGGCTAGGAAGGGGCCACATTTGCGTAGAAGTATGGACTCCACTTTTAAAGAAATTAAGTAGATCCACAACAACCTGAGAAAGAATTTTGCAAGCGAAGCTGCAGCGTTATAATAATAGTAATTAATTGGAGTACTACTAATTAGTAAAAGGATTATTATATAATAGACAATGATAGTATTTATTGAAATAAGTTGCGTATCACATAAGATTCAAATTATCAAAACATGTTGGGGTACAATATATCAGTTGTTTCAGAAGCTGTAGATTGTCCAAAAGCTTCACTACCAATTTAAAAAATATTGTAGAATAAAATCGAATTGTTGACTCCGTTTTTCGACTTTTATTGGTTCTTAGAGGCAATCAATTTTATTTTTCTGCCGTATTACGATAAAAGAACGTAATATTAGAATTTAAAGTTTTTCAGAAAATGTGTTTTAATAAAAGGTAGTTAGCCGTGTATTTTCAAAATAACATAAGTCACTCTTCTTTATATTGTGATAATTTTAATTGAAAAGTTTAGTTATTTTGATTTAGCTTTGACTTGGAAAATGAAAGAAAACTGCTCCATAATAGCATTTACGTTTTTTTATTATAACATGACTGTTCAGTTATTTAAGTTACGTCTTTATAATAAACATAGAGTACCTATCTATTTGTCATTATCATCTTAATAATCCATATTGATAAAAAGATACAGTAAAAGAGGTGGAAATTTAGTAGTAGGTAGCCGACACTGCATTTTTCAATTTGACTGATGTTAAGACTGACATCAAAGAAAGCGACAAACAACAACCTTGCATTATGTGTTATGGTGCAGTTTCCTGGTTTGGGAAGACATCATTGCGTTATATTGAAGGATATGCCACTAATCACGATGGCATTCCTAATTACAGTAAGAAGAAGAAGGAGAAGACAGTTAAACAAGTGGTCTATCGAGACGAGATGTGTCCACAGATGTTCCAAGACATCAATCGTGTTAACCCGATCATTGGACTTGGCAGAAAGATGGTGCCGAGACACATACAGCCCTCGCACACTGTAGCCTGGTTTCAGGAAAACACCCCGACTTGATTACACCACCAGAATGGACATAAAAAAGTCCAGACTTAAATATCATGGACTATTGCATCTGGAGTGTTTTTCTCTCCGAAGTACAGTCTCTTCGATCATATATAAACAGCATCGAAATCCTCAAACATGTTCTAACAGAATTCTGGAACAAAATCTTACTAGAGACCATCCAGTCAGAAACTTCAGCATGGACTAGATGACTACACCGTTGTGTTGCTGCACATGACAGTCATCTGGAACATATACATATGTGACACTTCTAACATTTTTTGACCATTTGTGACAGTTCTAACATGATTTGTAAGTAATTTAATAAATTTATATTTCTACTACTAAATTTCCACCTTTTTAGTGGGCACTCTGAATATTGCCATATGGTGTGTTTTTTATGAAAAGAAATATAGATAAGTAAACATAAATTCTAAAAAGGCATCTGTTTTTTTACAATGCCATTTTCGATAATAAAATCCAGTAAAATGCTCATTTATCGTAAAATTTGTGAGTTACCTCCTTTTATCCTAACATCACTCTGGAAAAATGTTTATGGACATTGATATGTTGAGCTGAGATTAAAAACAAAAATTAACCATCATATTTTGAGAACTTTTAATTAAAAAAGTCAAAATCGAAACTAAATAAAATTACGTCCTTTTATCCTAACCCAGCAGTTTTGTTGATTTAGTTCTTAACATGTTTTCCCTAATTCTATATTTCCAGGGGGGGGGGGGGTCAGCCACCACACCCTCGTAAAATGGGCAAGTAGATTAGAGCAGAAAATTGAAAAATATTACAAAAACTGAAATGTTGTGTTTATAGATATTAAATTATATATAGGCCATACCGCTGAATTCGACCGCCTGTAAAAATACCAGTAAAATTTCATTAATTAAATTTATTTCTTC
>JAUYWI010099927.1:0-11610 GCA_034780595.1 Parotoplana pacifica | reverse complement strand
GTGGGAACTCTGTCAGACATTCTGATGAGCGCACGATCTTCTCTCTCTCTCTGAAGACTTCTTTGGTAATTTTCCTCATCGTGGACGATAAGCCAATATAACAGGCTGTCGATACCCCTTCATTAGGTCAGATATTGTTGCTGCTCTGACATGAAATTGCTCAGCTAGCTCACGGAGCGTGTTTCATTTACCTTGCAGGGTGACAACTTGGATGCGTTCTTTTTCAGCTAACTTCATATTGTGATTCGAAACTGAACAAAACTGGTTACACGCTGTTTCACCTAATCTTGTTTCGCCTAATCATCATTTTAATGAGAAATTATGTAATAAATTAAGTAATCGATTTTTGTATCGATTGACCTAATGGCTGCGTATCGTTTCATCTAATCATAATTTACACACAAATTCCTTGATTAGATGTATATAACCAAATGGAAACTTATTGAATGATCTTCATTTATAATATGTCAGATTTTGAAATGGACCTAACTTTTAAACCACTTAACCAATTTCAATAAAACAAAAAATCTAGAAATCAAAAGAAGAATTATATTTAGCTTTCTTACCAAAAAAATTGATTAAATATACCAATAATTTAAAACAAAAATTCTCATTCCATGCTGAAGTATATTATAAGTATAACATCAACATTGGTAACACACCAGAAACGGACCCTAAGGATAGTGATAAAAGTTAAGAACTACAAACAATTATTTCAGATCAATGCTTACTGTTTGAACAAAATATTAAAATCTCTTACAACTTAATAAATGGAAAACCATTTTTCTTGGAATTAGTGTAGGTAAATAAAAACAATTTTAGGCGAAAAGAAATTCATCTTTTTATGAGATTAGCATTTGATGAAACGAGATTAGGTGAAACAGGCACCTGTAATAATAAGCTAAAGCTGTGAGTGTTGGTTGATCAGTGAGAAAGTTCACTATGAAACTTTGTCTTGGGAAGTTGGTGCCCGCTAAAGCTAGGCAATTACGTATGTTTGCAAAATGTTATTTAAGTAGAGAGAATAGGATATGTGAGTTGACTCTATTGGTGTAGATTGTATGTAATATTATAAGCTTTAGGTCTGTGAATTTTGGCATGCTTTTCAATCAGTGAGTTAAGATAGAATGATCACCATAAAAATTTGGCTGGAGAAGTTGGCGGCCCAAGATTAGACAATGTACATTATCTTTTGTAATTCAGTATACTTACTTACTTACTGCTGTGCCTCCCTCGGCTGAAGATTGGCGACAGCAGACGTCCATTTGAAAGACATTCTTTTCCATTCTTAACGATTTTGTGCCCTTTCTTTGCATTCTCGGTAGTTTGAGTCCTGTCCATTATTTGATGCTATCGAACCACTGTTTCTTTGGGTTTTAAAACTCGAGCCGTTAGTTCTCTAGATAGCTCCATTTTCACTAGCACGTAGTCAGGATACATTTAATATTTACCTCCAGCTCCTCATTTTAAAAGCCTCAACTCTGTTTCTGTCAGATATTTTAAAGTCCAACCTTCCACACTATAAAGCGAAGTTTTTGCATTTAAATTTCTTCATAGTACTCTTTACCCTCTGTTTGGGAAAAGTTAACGGCAAACTTAGACTTAATGAATTGAATTCTGATAACCCTTCAAAGAAAGAACAGTTAGAATTCATCGAACTGTAAATGCATGGCGCATGCAAAGCATATGAGGATTTTGGATTGTGGAAAATTTTGTTTATTAAGGTGCTTTATCAAGGTTATCCAACTGTACTGGGATATATAAGCTTTCCTTCAGGTCGAAAAAAGTGCGATCAAATGATATATTCTTGATTAGGCCTGATAACAGTTTCAAATGCAAGAGTGTTTATCTATGGCAGCTGTACAATCTTGTCACAAGACAGTCTAACATCATTCATTACCAATGGAAACAAGATTCCTCACGTATTTACTTTGTTTAAAATTGATGGAAAGGATGGCCAGAGTATCACAACAGTTTTCAGTTTTCTTATTGCAGCTCTTCAATTTTAGTAGGAAATAGAAAAAAGGAACTTATAAAGAAATATATTGTTGACATGATTGTGTACTCCGGGAAAAGTTCTTATGATACACCCTCTATTTTGAAGATTTGGCACCTAAGTTGGATCAGAAAAACTATGTTTTGACAGACTATGATGTAAAGGCACACAAGGATCACAGTATTAATAGGTGCACAACTTCTGTTGAACCATTTCAGCCAGAATATTTTTTAAAACTTGATACGCCCACCCTAGGTGCTCAAAATAACAGCAGTGGAACTTCATTTATTTTGAGTGAAGCTTTAAGTTCTTCATTTTCTTCTTCTAGTAGAATTGAACCTTCAATTTTAAGGTCTCACCTTGAGAAACACTTAAAAATGCTGGATTTTCACCCCAGGAATTTTATCTAACGCCTACTAAAAAATTCGCATAAATCTTGTATTTAGCAATTTCATCAGGATCGTATTGTGAACTTCATGGAAATGTTGCCGATTTCATTTTTCTACAGGATATAGAAGAAGGACGTTATGTTTCAACAGTAAGCCAGGTTGAATCTTGTGTTTATTAACAAGTACTCGTAGGAGGTAACAGTAATGCTTATTTTTCAATTACATACATTGTTTTAGAAGGTAACAACAACTCTTCATTTCCAAATGATACTGGTTTGCATTGTGAACTGGATGTTACTTCGCCTGATAGTATTGACAATATTGGCAATGCTAAAAGGTAGGTACTCATAGATATCGTCCCTACCATCTCCAAGATGTAAACATAAATGTCGAAATTTACAATTCTATGAAATTTATAAAGAATCGGTTCTCTGTAGGTAATTCTCTGTGCAGGTAATTATTTTATTATTACAATTAATTTATATTTGATTAGAAACAGTTATAACCATGAGGCACTGGTGTCTTGACCCTTTGGCATTTCGCACATCAAGCCAATGTCTAATGGACTGAGTTAGCCAGAAGATTTACTATATTATGTAATGTACACTAATTATAATTAACATACTAACATTCCGTAACTGGACTACTAATATATCAGGATGTATACATGCTAATACATATGGATTTTATTTTTATTATAATTATGCTCCTGCTACAGTTAGGCTCAAATACTTAAATTCTAGAGTGATGTGATAGTTTAGGGCCACAATACTAACATATCATCATTTGTGCAAATTTACACAGCATTCTCTAATTTAAGATTCTACTTTTAGTTTTAGGATCCTGACAGCTGGATAGCACAAAGATGGTGAAATTTAGGTCAAGCAGAATTCGTCGCATTTATTGGAGTTCTATGCATGATACGTTTTTTAAAAAGTCTGCTCGTGAGTCCTACCAACAACTATGGTCAGAAACTCATGGTCGATCTCGCCTGCAAGCTATAATGTCGTTCAACAGATTTTAATTGTTACTCTGAACCATACGCTTTGATAACAACCAAACCAGAAGAGCACGTCAACGCCATGATCGACTTGAAGCAGTGCGCGACATGTACAACATGTTTGTGTATTTCTGTCAATTGTGTTTTACACCAGGTCCTTATGTAACTGTTGGTGAAATAATATTTGGCTTTAGAGGTCGCTGCGGATTTCATGGCATTTGCAAAGGACACAGTAGAATAGTTTGGATCTGTATTGACTAAA
The DNA here is from genome assembly GCA_034780595.1 of Parotoplana pacifica. Classification (NCBI taxonomy): domain Eukaryota; kingdom Metazoa; phylum Platyhelminthes; order Proseriata; family Otoplanidae; genus Parotoplana; species Parotoplana pacifica. The sequence continues at coordinate 7,963 of JAUYWI010099927.1, read as the reverse complement.
TAATTTGTAATTATTAAATTTTGCTTTTTTTACTATATTTTGTATCCAATATAATTGTGACACAATGTTTTAATAAATAACAAAAAAAGTATTTCTGTGTTTTGTATTATTCGTGTAAAATTGAGCTATATCAACAAACTATGTTTGCTACATAAAAACAAAGTCTGGAAATATTTGTTTGCATTTTATAGCTAGCATATTTTTGGAAGTTCTCATGTGAATTATATGTTTTGGAAAGGTGTAAAAGTGAAACCCAAGTGTGCCTTAGAAGGGTTAAAATTAGTTCTTCTTAAATTCAAATTTACTGAAAAAATCATTCTAAAATCAATTTTATTTCTAAATTAATTTTAGAATGATTTTTTTGGCTTCCTTATAAATCACAACTTGAGCAATTAATGCTTCGATTAAATTATGTGGACTGAATATCTGATTTTGAATGAAGTTATGCTTTTACTAAATAACATGTCAGACAAAGAATAGATATGCCAAATATGAAAGTATTCCAATGAACTAAGTAGTCATATTTTATCTGCAAATCAATTTTTAGCCTTTTCTTAGGATTTTCATAAAAAGTTCGATACTTTTTTTATTTCCTGCATATACTTTTAAATTTTTATACTGCTTATAATCTAAATTAGCACATTTATAGGAAATTTAAAAATATTCTAAATTCAAATTATTGGCTCTCAGGTTGGTTTTTGGTCACAAAAACCCGGAAAACTAAAATACAATGTGTGGATTTTGATAAATTGGCCAAAATATCAGTTTTTACCAAAGCAGGAATGAGTTTTTGAAATGCCATAAATTGTACCAGATTGACCTACTTTAACAGCTTTCTAATCATTTGAGCTCTTTTCAGTCTATAATTCTCGTGTTTTGCCCAAATACTGGAAAATCAAAAATATGTAAATAATGATAAATTATTTGTATGTAGATCACACGCTGTTAAGAAGCCAAACTGCAGTGTAAAATGATAATAAATAGAATTTTAATACTACTTTTACAAAATTCGATTTTTAAACTGCTGGCCTTCTAATTTTAAATCTCCATTTTGAGCATTATAGGACGTTTCCTTTGAATTTTAGATGTGTCTAATTGTTTCTAATAAAAAAATATAGTCCAGGGAATAGAAGACAGCGTCTTTCCGAAAAATATCGATTTTAGTTGACTAAAAAAAGTAATATTCAATATTTTTTTCTAAATATGTTTATTTATAATTGAAATTAATCAGACCAACTTTATTTTCTTGGACCAAATTACGTCGTCGGCCCTTATTCGGCCCACTTATCATAAATTTTTCCAATATTCCCAATTCATCTACGGGAATCCTATGGTGGGGGTGACCACCCTCATTATATACCACGGATGTAAAAATGGAATTATCCAACAAGTGTATTTGGTAGATATTTGAAAATATGACATCACGGCTTTATAAAATATTGAAATTTGTGATCAGGGTGTAACGTACTTAAGAGGGATGCAAAACTTTTTTATAAAATTTAAATCTAGAGAAAATATTCCTGATGGTGACCATCATGATGACGTTAGTCAAAAACAAGTTTGTTGAATTATATACTAGATAGCCATTGTTTGTCTCATTTGTCTCCAATTGAACGGAAATTTTGGATTTATGTCAAGCATTTTGTTTAGCAGTTTTTGAAATAAAAAGCTTTTTCCATCTACCCAAGGCATATGGTGGACCTTTAATGAGTTGCATTTGCAAAACAATGCAAAGAAACTTATAAAAACAAGATTTCACCAACAGAGAACCCAAAGGAAGACCCAGTGCTACAGCCATTCAAAAGGATATGTAGATAAATACAGAGATATCTCAAGATGTAGAATAAAATCTTTACTGTAGCAAACATTCAAAATAAGAAAGAAAAAGTAATATCTGTCAAGCCTTCAACAGTACTAACATCATAGTAATGAAAGTTATCCAACCAAAAGATGTGTAAAAATATAAATATGGCCAATCCATTTGCTGTTTGAGCAAACGATATCTCTTCGGAAGTAAAGCATTCCCTAATCGACCTGCACCAAGTCACAAAACAATTAGATGTCGTCTTCTGAAAATTTTAATCTCAAATCTCATAAGCTGCTAAAAGCATTAAAGATCGTATTTCATTTGGCAGAAATGCAAACATTTCATAACTGAAGATTGGTCTAAAATAATGTTGAGTGATGAAACTCAAATAGAACAGTTTTTTACATCTCAGCGTTTCAGAAGGCCATTTTTGCAAAGGTAAAATCCAAAATATATTATTCCTACTGTATGAAGTTACCTAAAGTCATTTGGGGTGCAATATGTGTAAATAGTCGTCTGGGACTTTGGTATATGCCACCTAATACCACCATAAATGGGGAAGTCTATCTTCGAATATGGCAGGATAGGGCCACATACATGCCATAAAACAAAAGCAGTAACTAAATGGCTTTCAGATTCAGGTATTCAGATTCTTGGTCCATGGTCATGAAGTTCACCAGATCTCAACTCAATTGAAAATTGTTGGGATCTGGTGAAGCGAGCCAATATCTCTAGTGGACTTGAAGGGGAAAATCAAACTGGTTTGGACACAACAAATTACTTCAGACTACCTGAACAAACTCATCCCAAGGTGAAGGGACATCACACTAAGTATGGAAACGTATTATTTTTAAATTGGAAGTATTAACATTGAAATGTTTAATACAAAGTAAATATGTTTGTGTAAATTGATACAGTATCATTATTATGCACATATTTTGTAATAATGTTTGGATATAAAGTTGCTTTCGCTTTATTTTAAACAACTTTTTCAAACTTTTGGCCAAGTCTATACCTCACTTTTTTGCTTAGGTACTGGTCTATAAGCCCACCATACTTGGGCAGGTCCACAAAAAAATTCAGGGTGAATCTACTTACAGACATGATTTAAAATAGCTTATTATTAATTAAGATTTAATGTTATACTCAGTAATTACTTTCTATTACTTTATCTTTATGTTTATTTTTTTCTTGATCTTTGTCTTGCCTACCTATTACTTTTTGAATTGTCGACTTGATATTTAAATTTATTCATTGTTAATTATGTTGATAAAGCCTTTGGCAAAATATCTATTTAACATTAAATTTTTGATCTTTTGTCCATTTTATTTTATATTAATATATTATTAATTAGTTTTAGGGCATTTCGTGGTTTTCGACTGATTTTATGTCTTAAGATTGAATTTGAGAAAAATGATTGTGTCGGCTGGTTCCGTCCCAAAATCAGTAGAATTTATATATCTGACATTGGTTAAAGTAATGATTTTCTTACTTGGTACACCATTAATATACCAGATAAAGAATAGATATACCAAAAAATTCCAACGAACTATAAAATAACATATTTTCAAATTAAACTTTCCATTTGAAAAAATGGCAGTTTTCCAAAATTGTAGTAGTTAGTGATACATACACAGTACATGCAGATGAATAATTGAAAGGTAGGTACACGACGACCTCAACTTTGCTGATGACCTAGCGCTTCTGACTCACAAACACTACCAGATTCAGGACAAGACCAAGCGTCTGGAGACCACATCAGCCGTGACAGGGCTTAAGACTGAGTTGCTGAAAATGAACACCACTGCCAGCATGCCAGTCACAGTTGGTGAAGAGCCACTCAGAGAGGTAGTCATTTGTCTATTTAGGAAGCGTGATCGACAAGCAGGGAGGCACAGACAGACATCACAGCCAGAATCGGAAAAGCACGAGCAGCGTTTGTCATGCTCAAAAAAATATGGACATCCAGAGAGGTCAGCCTAAGGACAAAATTACGAATCTTCAACTCCAACGTGAAGTCGATTTTGCTCTATGGGCACAAGACGTGGCGGCCAACAAAGACCATGCATACAGACCTTCTTTAACACCTGCCTGAGACGCATTTACAACATCACATGGCCTGAAAAAATAAGGAATGAGGGTTTGTGGGAGCAAGCGGGACAAGAACCAATAGACAAGCAGATTCGGAGGAGGAAGTGGGGATGGATAGGTTACACCGTCAGGAAAACAGTATCTTGCACCACACGGCAAGCCCTGTGACATGGAAGAGAAGCCGGCCCCGCAACACAGAAGCAGAGCTGAGACGCCAAGGGATTATCTGAACCGGGGCAGCGAGAGAAGCCCAGAATCGATTGTGATGGAGAGGTGTCGTCGATGGCCAATACTCTCTCCCGAGCTGTGGGCCTAAGTAAGTAAGAGGTACATGAAATTATATTTACAGTTACAAGTCACCTTCGTGATCAATTACATTCTGACATTGTTGTTTTCCGAAACTAGAACAGACCTTGAAATATTGCTGAACGATGTCAAAAGAGCAAACGAACAATGTGGACTATATCTTTATATCTTAATCTGCATAAAACAAAAATCTTGACTTCAGAAAATGATGATAGAGGGTTCAAAATTGATGGCGAAGTTGTGGAAACGGTAGACGAGATGATATTTCTGGAATCAAAACTTACAAAGTACAGCAAATCAGAATCGGATAAGAAAAGAATTGATGCCTTCATGCTTGGATAGAGAAACGAACTAACAAAAGTATCTTAGAGGAAATTCAGCTCAACTTCTCTCTCGAAAGTCAAATGCTAAAGAACAAGCATAGTTAGTTACTTTGGCCACATAATACGCAGAGATGGTAAAGAAAAGATAATCATGCTGGGAATGACTGAAGGAACTCGACGCGGCAAGCCACAGCTTCGGTGGATGGATGTCATATCAAAAGGCACCCACACGAGTTTGACTGCTCTGGTTAGGAAGGCGCAAGACAGAACCCGATGGAGGGGCTTTGTTAATATGATCATCACCAGGAGTCAGAAACGACTCGATGGAACTCAATGAATAAATCTATGCCATTTATTCAAATTATAAACAACTATGGTATTCAAAATAAATGTTAATGCATAATTTCAATATCTACGCTCTATTCCAAATATACCTAATGGAAAACGGCTTTTTTACAATACACCCAATGTAAATAGGATTTTCATATTGTCAATTTTGACACAAAAATGTTCACACATTTCCAGGAGCAGTATTTTTTATAGAAATCTTCCAGTTATTTAGCACTAAGTCTATACATTCTTCATGTAAAAAAAAGATTTGTTGGTTCTGTATAATTTTAACAAAATAGAATCAGATATTGGTTCTCAGGTTGCACCCCAGTCATAAAAGTCAATTTGTTTTACTCATAGAGATCGGACTCGGGTTAGTCTATAAAACGCGAGCTAACTATGCGGTCCGATTTCTATGGTTTTACTACTTCTGGTGTATTTAAACGTTATAGGAAATTAGTAAGGTGAACAAACTGTAGATTTTAACCAAAGCAAATTAAGCTATTAAACAAATAAATAGGAAGTCAAAAGCATGGTAACAATTATAATTTTCTATATACGACTATGTACACTTTGATATAAATCATACATAATAAAAATTGGTACCTACAATAACTAAGAAATTAATTACTATTAATACAATTTCCTTATTTTAGAATAACTGCTCATCTAACGACACCTGGTACAAATTTAAAAGTAATACGAATATTTATTTTTAAATAGCTATTAACTGTTGTATCACTAATACAATAAATGACAAAACACCAAAAGAGAATCTATACAGACTGGTACTTGCTGTGTTGCATCCGTCTCCTTCGCAATAACAATATCTAACTTCCACGAATTTTGTTCCAACTCTTCGAATACAGCCGAGGTATTTATTTACAGGCTGATAAGCACTACAATCACGCACAGATGAACCCACCCCAGCAATGTTCTGGTAGGTTTTCTTACAGATGCTATTTGCTTTAATGTCACATTCTTGGGGTTTTTGTAATTTTTTATCCAAAGGTTCACAACCTTTATCTCTGAGACTGTTGCACTTATAGCATTTTAGAGCTTCAGTTGAAGATGTTTGCAAAAGAAAAATTGTTATACTAATCAGAAGAACACTAATAGAAATATTTTGAATGGATACCATTTTATATGTTTGAATATCTTCAAGTTTTAAAATAATTAGAGAATTACTTTGTGGTAAACACAGATTTAATAATAACCACGAATACTAGTATGCACTATCAGAATTTATAGTTTACTACTAGAATGAAAATACCTAGCTACTATAATATGCAAAAATAATTAACAATCTAGATTCGGCGTAAGAAATCAACTACACTCTAAACTGATCAAAGTTCGATTTTGTGAGTTAATGATAAGTTGAAATGAGCAAACAAAACAAGATAGCAGTTCCACTACTAGGTACGTACCTATCGTATTTGTTTTGTTAGATGTTAAATCTATGCTACTAATACCAGTCTGTGATAAATGTAACACATGAAAGTCGTGTCATTAATTTTACTGATTTTTAATATAGTGACACTGCCAATGAATTATCTAAAAAAAGGCGGTGCGTGTATTTAAATACGGAATGGATTGCGAATTATAATTTGTTGTACATTTTTCTATTGGTAAACAACAGTTTATTAAATGGACAAAAATTTACTGATAAAAAATGATCATATTTCCAAACACTTTGGTTACTCGGTCTTTTCTTTCTCAATTTTTATTGAAGAAACGTCCTCCAAGGCACGGTAACCTAGTTGTTGGCACGTTGCACTAGCGATTCTAAGGTCGTGGGTTCAAATCTTCTCTGTGACGAGAAGTATATTGAATTGGTTCAATTACGAAAATCAGCGTCTACACGAAGTCCTGTCTAGCTTGCAGTGTGAGAATTTGCATATTGAAAGCTAAACTAACTTAAGGCTGTTAAAATTTGCCTAAAAGAACCTTTTGGGAGAAAGGTAATATTTACATACTTTTCATAGAAATTTTGAGAATTAAGTACATAGTCTCATTCAAACTTTTCGTTTATTGTGAAATATATATACATGATCAAGAATAGTAAGTGAAACTGATATTTAAATGTTTATAAAATTATAAATTATAAATTATTACATTAAAAGAACAGATAGTAATATACAATAAATAATAAAGTGATAGACGATTTTAAGAGAGAAATAAGAGCCAGAGTTAAAAAGTTGGAATTTGATTTTAGTTTAGTTGATTTTATGTGAATGGCTTCTTTTAGTTTAAGCAAAAATACATTTTTAGCATTATCTATCATTTTAAAATTGGATTTAGGTTTAGTACCTACCTACAAAATTGACAATTTAGAATATGAAAAAAAAATGGGAGAATTTGAGTTATTTACTTTAAAATGTTTCTGAATCCAGTTTCCAAGATGACGTTTTGTTCCCTAGGAAATATCAGTATCTCCCTGAAAAGTATATTTATAAACAACGCCACTTTTCAATTGGAGTTCAGTTCCATCCTTAAGAGAAAAATAGGATTTTAAAAGATTTAAAATAGAAAGAAATAACAGGATCAACACACTTGAGAATATGATAGAGTTTCTTTTTAAAGTTATAGATTCAATGCTTATATAGGGATTGCCAATATATTGAACTATATTGAAGTTTTTTTGGATTCATTTAAGTATTTGCTATCTATGAATATTTTATCAAGACATTTTTTAATAATTTTAGAATAGTTATATTTTGTTAAGATATTGGATATATTATGAAAAGGTTTCAAAGAAGAACATTTATTAAAAGCTCTATGTAAAAAATCTAATACTAAACCAGTTTTCTATTGTATTGGACAGCAAGAGTTGAAATCCAGAAGAAGATTAGTGTACGTTGGTTTTCTATATACTTAAAAGTCAAAATTATCATTTAAATTAATTTTAATTTGTTTCCAAGTGCAGTAGTAAATTTTAAGTTTTTATGTTGATTATTTATATAATCTAAGAAAGTTTTATAACCCTGGTTACCATCAAAAATTCAAAAAATATCATCATTTATTTTTTATTTATTTATTTTTCGACATTTATAATGCGCTCTATATTAAGTAGATAATCTCAGAGCGCTAAATATTTACATAAAGT
>JAUYWI010099916.1:0-11610 GCA_034780595.1 Parotoplana pacifica | reverse complement strand
AGGACGCGCCCGCACTGCTCTGAGGCGGGAGTGGGTGGATCTGGAGCACCTTGGGCTGGATGGTGGTGGTGGTGGTGATGGAGGACACGCCAGTAGGTCCGGAGGACGACGACGAGGAGGGGTCGTATGAGAGGAGGTCGTTCTTGGAGGGGATGCCCCCGGTGGAGAGGCGAGCGATCTTGACGTTGGGTGTGCCAGTCACCGACACAGGAAAACGTCGCACCTTGCTGGCATCCACCATGATGGCCCGGGGAGAGCTAACATGACAAAACATTAAGAGATGACATCAAGGGAGCCTGCCTGAAGAAACCAGTCACACTAGACATGGCAGATAAATCTCACCTTGATAGCACTGGCACCTGATGGAGCTGCCTCTTGGTCAGTGTCAGGGAAGTGTCACTGGCACTGGTGGGTGTCGAAGAAGGTGCCACGGAGCAGGGGCCACCAGAGAGGATATGCCTCTCAATCAGACCATCCAGTGTGTCACTGTTGCTACTCTTCAGAGAATCAGTAGACATGATGTCACTGAAACGCAAAAGGAAACTATAACTATCTTATCAATTATCATTGCTGTAATTTTTGCACTTGAAAAGGTTTAAATGAAACATAGCACTTTTTTGTCCACATTTTCTTCTAAATTTAATTATATCATCTTATTTTCTACAATAACTATGTTCTGATTCGCCACTATTTGATTTTATTCTATAAAAGTGTATTGAATCATTCCAGGGATGCTTCTTGGTAACCAGTTCTTCTGTTCTTGAACAAAGTGAACTAGATGCATTTGAGGTGATATCAAAACACTCTCAATGCCATCACACTGGTGAATGTAATGAAGTGTGTGCCTTTGAAGCATTCTATTTAATAGGAGACTTTGTAGTTAGTTTTATTAAAAAGGTCTTCAGCATCACAAATTGAAGACTACACCATGGTTTTGGTAGAGCTCTATTTGCAACAGAGCCAATATCAACCTTAGAACCATTAATGTTGATATCAGGATTCTGACTATCTTAACATGCTCCAGCTTGGTTGTAGAACAAGATGCACATGATTAACTAGTTTTGATTTGATCTTGAAAGGATGTTGTTTTATGTTGAAGCCATATTTATATTTTAATACATCTTTTGGTTGGATTACATTCATTACTATGATGTTAGTACTGTCGAAGGTCAGACAGATAATATTTACTTTAAATGATTGCTGCAGTAGATTTCATTCTACATATAGTAGCGATAAGTCTGTCCATACAAGACGTTATATAGTTAGACTAGATGGATTAATTGTTTAAAAATCGGTTATTGTTTACAATTCAGTTTCTGTTTTATGATTGGCAACAAATAAAAGACGTTACCATTGGGAGCCTCAACAAAAGTTAGAAAATCATGTATATTTTATGGTTTTTTAATATTTTACAGCGTTCTTAATTGTATTTAGTTATTTTAATGAAATAATTACAATATTTGTAAACAACTGCCACCAAATAGAGAAAAAGATCAAAATAATATTAACTTTTCGTTCTGAGATTGAGGCTCGAAATGGTGAAAATAAATAGTATTTTGGTCATTCATAAACTGCATTATACGCCATTTATTAAATAATTAGAACTGTTTTCCCTCAAATATTTGAGTAATTTTCATTGTTTGGCTAATTTTTTTAAATCAGCCTCTATCGAGAAATGTTGGCCATCTAGAATAAAAAGTTCCTCCTTCCCTCCAACCAAAGACGTTATAGAGTTAACTAATGAATGCCTACAGAATATTATTTGTATATTATCTACAAACATTTAAGTTTTAATTGACCCTTGACTGTTTAATATTTCGTAATTAAATAAAGAGAATTTAATCGTCGCTGTATTAATACAAAACCTTTGAATGTTGCCAACCATAAGCAAAGTAATTACAAAGCAGCGATAACAAATTCTGCCTAACCATCTTATGCGTAAATCTCTTACTGCTCTATCTAGCCTCTGAAAAGTATAGTAGGTATAGTTGAAATCTGTTGACTATTTGTTTGTTGTGCAGGTGAAGAACATAATGACCGACCGTATCTATCCGCCCCCGAGAAGTAATGGTACGGACTTCCACATTACTCTGTACTACGACACAAAGTGTTTGAAGGATCACAAAACTATGGAATCCTACAAAATCACGCCTGAGACTATGCTGTATATAGCGAATATTACTGAGAAAGATAAACCGGAGCAACCTGACAAGAAGCCAACTGCACAAGTAATGAAGAGGAAATAGTTAACTCATTAGTGGTCACTGCACAGCACACAGGCTTTCTCTTAAATGCTCTCGTCAAATTTGGATAGCCTGAACAAATTATACATAGCATTTTTAACCCTTGTAAACCGCAGTTAATCTTAACCCTAACATGTTATCTATTAAACCAAACTAATTTTACTTTTATCACTTTTATGTTGTGTATGTTTGCTTTATGAAAATATAACAAATTTTGTACTAGCTAATTGCATTTGACATGCATATTGCTATCAAGAGTAAACCTATACAAAAAAAATATATATAAGCTGCAATTTTGAATTTTTAAGCTGCAAGATCGGTGGAGGATATTATGAAAGGCGCTATGCTTATTAAAAGCACTAAAAATATGAGGATAATTGGAAAGCCTTTGTTGAATATGTAAAGCTAGAATCCCGAGAACCAACTGAAGGCGACTTTATGCAGTATTTTGATTTTCTCAAGACACAAAAACAATATGCAAGCAGTACAATTTGGTCGATATATTCCATGGTAAACCATAATTACCAGCTGTTATTTGGAAAAAAATTACAATCATACCCCAGAATAACAATATTACTAAAATCATTCGAAGCTGGTTATGTTAGAAAAAGTGCTAGCGTTTTTACTAAAGATGAATTGACTACTTTTCTTGAATCAGCTCCTGATTCAGGCAAGTTTATCCATATGAAGGCAGCAGTTGTTTTGGGTTTCTGCGGTGGTTTAAGATGTGCTGACCTAATAACACTTCAAAACACAGATTTTGAATTTAACGAAACAACGGGGATGTGGGTTAAGTACCTGGTGTCCAAACAACGTGGCGAATCTATTCATAATAAATTTAACGTTCCTCTACAATACTGCTCCTATCTTGAGCGATTCGATCATAAACTAGATGAAGATGGTGTTTGTGAAGGTCGCATTTTTAAAACTTACAGAACAAGGAAAGACAACACTGGCTACTATACTAAACAACCAATGGGGATTCATCAACTTAGTAAAATCACAGTGAAGGTGGCTGAATATTTGAAACTTTCAAAACCAGAAACATATACTGGTCACGCATTGCGTAGATCTTCTGCCAATGTAATGGCAGAGGCAGGTGCTTCCTCATCAATAATGAAACGCCATTTTAATTGGAAAAACGAGAACACTGCCATTAAATATGTGGACAATACCTCAACTGGAAAATTATCGATCTCCAATATGATGAAACCGAATTCCAATTCAAAATTGGCTAGCGCCTCAACATCTAATCATAATAATCCTCCTGAAGCAAAAAATATTCACTTCGAGAATTGCCAAAATGTGATAATTAATTTTTAAACAACTTCCCTCTAACCCCAAACAAAACCTGAAGAAAGACACTTTTTGAAAACATTATGTTATAAATTACCTCGTTAAAAAATTATAGGTTGTCAAATTTTATTACTTAGTTGTTATCAATTTTCCAAATCATTGTAAATAATAATAAACGAGCATTACAAAGTGTACAGAAAAGTATTCTCCATGGATAGAAAAGTAAAAGTGTAAAGAAAAGTTCTACTTTTCTTTACACTTTCAACTATAGAAAGTAGACTTTTCCCAGTTAGCATAGAAATAAGAGTTTTTCAAAGCAAGATATAAATTTAAAGCTACAATTCTAAATGTTAGTGACAGATAACTAACCATAAATTAAAAAAATAAAATACAATGAATAAAAACAACAAACATCTCAATACAACATCTTACCTTTATGTTGTTGTGTTTATGTCATTCCTGAATAATAGAAAATGGATAATTAACCGTACATTTAAGCGTTTTTTGTAGACACATTGATAGCTACATACTTCATATCAATGAGTAGACACTTTGTATATACATATCACGAAAACATAATTGATAGCCACAGAGTAATTATTATACAGAGATCCGACTCTCGCTGGATCTCTATAATTTCTATAGTAAATAAAATTCAACGATTTTTATAATTGAGCCTCTACAAAGTCGCATTATTGTTACACAAATAAATCCATAGATTGATAAATTAAGATTTAATTTTGTTAGCGAAACGTGTCTTTATATCCACTGCACAGTCTGTTAGCAAAATTGTTCCATTTTTTTTTGGGTAGTGGGACGATGATTGTGAATATTTTATAGAGAATTACTTTTTCTATTGAGGACAATTCATAGAAGTAGAGAACTGCATACACCTCCAGCAAGAGGCGGACCTCTGTGTATTTATTTATTACTCTATGGTCCTTTCTATGGAAAATTCCTATTTCTCAATTGGCTCGTTTATCCAATTGACTTCTGTTACAAGTAATTTATTAAAGAAATTGGCGTGCTTCTACGGAAAATGTGTTTTTATAAAATTATGAATAAACCCATTTCCCGTAGACCCACGCCATTATTACAATTTGCTCAAAAATTAACAAAAGCCAGTTGAACACAACGAGGACGGACCATTTTAAGACCTCATCAGGCACAACTCCTCAGAGACAACAGCAGACGTCCAGTTGGGACCTCGTTCCCCGGACCGGCCAATTCACCTTGAGACATATGTAGCAAGTGTAGGGCGCGGACCCCCCTTCCAGCGGATACGTGGAGATCACTCGACTATGCAACGACAGATGGTGGAGGAAGCCGCTCTTCTCCGCGAACTCCTTGTGACACGTTGGGCACTCGAGGGACTTGCTGTCCGGGTTCAGGGCCGACTCAATCTCACCCAACCCGAGCTCCTGGTGCGTCTTCAGATGAGCGGAGCACGCTGTGCGGTCGCTGCACTGTCGCGGGCACTTGGGGCACCGATAGGGCTCCGGGTCCAGCAGCTGGCCAACCCCTGGGGGGCCGCCATGTTCGCGGTGCAAATGCTGGAGCAACTTGCCCAGCCGGACCAACTTCCGGTCACAAATGGAGCACTGGATAAGGAGCCTGTGACGTCGTCGCTTCCTCTGGCAATGGGGCCTTGGCGGTCTGTGCTGCGCCAGGTGCGACCGGTATTCGGCGTCGCACGTGAAGTGTTTGCGACAGGCAGGAGCAGGGCAGATGAATAGAGAGAGGCGACTCAGGGCGGTCTACTTCTACAAAGTGAGGAAAAACATGCAGGTAGTACACTCTAATGCTCTACAAGAAAGGGGGAATTATTATTTGAAATGTCTACTTGGTTCAACATTTTGAGTAGTGACTGCTGTTGGCCTTGTCCCAAAAACCCATTTCCAGTGGGGGGAGGATCACGTCAATTATTTGGATTCCTTAAACTACCAACAACAGTCACTACCCGGAATTTCATGCCAATTGGATAAACGTCCTTCTCTTTTAGTGCGTCATCGTCCTTGGGGTAGGGGAGGGGCTGTCATGACCCCGCTTAGAATATCACAATTCTCATACACCAATTTGGATTAATCGACAAAAAGCTTTTAAATTTAAAACAAACCGATATTGGTTATCGATTTTAAGGCTCTTAAATATCAAAAATCACACAATATGTCAACCGTATGCTCAAATGTTGATGAAATCTTTAAGTTTATTTAACCCACAGATTTCAATTATACCAACTACACTTTTCAGAGGCTAGATAGAGCAGTAAGCGATTTACGCATAAGATGGATAGGCAGAATTTGTTATCGCTGCTTTGTAATGACTTTGCTTGTGGTTGGCAAAATTCAGTGGTTTTGTATTAATACAGCGACGAATAACTTACGATCACAGCCTGGACAATTTATATGAATTTCAAGTCCGGAAACCGTTTCAATTTTTAATTGAAAGAACTCAAAATGGTCCCATTTTATCGATCTTAAAATGGCCACTATAGGCAAGGCTGAGCATTGGAGCTAACAGCCAAATTGGTGACCAATTGTAAACAAAACATCTAAAGTACATAGGTCTTAGCAAAAAAAACACGTCCTTCTTCAATTGGACTCCTAAAATTTCTTAGCATCTCCATCACTTTACAACAGTAACAACACTGCCCTCTCTATGGTTCTGAGTGCAACAACAGTAACAACACTGCCCTCTCTATGGTTCTGAGTGCAACAACAGCAACAACACTGCCTTCTCTATTGTTCTGAGTGCAACAACAGTAACAACAGAGCCCTCTCTATGGTTCTGAGTGCAACAACAGTAACAACACTGCCCTCTCTATGGTTCTGAGTGCAACAACAGTAACAACACAGCCCTCTCTATGGTTCTGAGTGCAACAATAGTAACAATACTGCACCTTGTCATCTGTTAGCTCCGTCGTGTGCGCCGTCAGATGTTTAACAATTTGCTTCTTCTGCGGGAACAGTTTGAAGCAGACCGGGCAGTAATAGGGCACGTCACCGATGGCCAACTGGATCTGATGGGCGGTCAGCTGTCGATGCTCCGCCAGGTGGCTGCCCAAATGGCTGCGGCTAGCGGTCCACTTGCGGCATATGGGGCACGTGTAGGAGCTTCTGAGAATGGAGCACTCCAGCTGCTCAACCTGCGTGGGATTGGTAATGCAAAGTCGTCAGTCAACCCATCTACTACATACTTTCCCAAACATTTTAAGATAACAACTCTACAATTTTTTTAAAATTTTCATAGTACAAATTTGACAACATTCTGTTAGAATAGATCTCCATGTTCCCAGGATACAAATATTACATTCTGTTCTATAGTTAAATTCTTTTATAAAATGTTATTTAAGTACAACAAAAAATTGAAGTTTTATTTGCTCATTTTCAAATTTAATTAAATTCATTAGGAAACCATTTGTCATTATGAACTAAACAACACAACATCGATGAATCAATGTCTGATGATACCAACGCAGGAAAAGTTGTATCCGGTGTAGGGACCCTCCCTTGTTGGGACAAGATCAAAATGGTATTAAAGAGAAGCCATAGAATCTAAAGCTAAAAAAAAGTAACAATGGCATCAAAAAGAGAACAGATGATGTAGGGTTGAAAAGTCGTACCTAAAAAGCGCATATGAAATAATCGTAATCTAAAAGTCGTATTTTAAAAATCGCACTCAAACAGTCGTAGCCGTATATATAATTTTACAATCCAAATTTTGAATATTTTTATTAAGAGTTGATGCAAAAACTATTCATAGGATGGTCCACAATCTAAACGAATTTTATTTTGCCGTTCATCGTAGTTTCTCTTCTTCTGCCAACACTTGGTGAGATGAGGTGGCTTCTTCTCAGAAACCGCAACCTCGTGAACACGAAATTGTAGGGAAACCTTCGAAGTGTGCAGAGAGCGGAAGACCGAAGATTTCCCACAATTCAACAACACTTTTGACTCGATTTCTTATATGTAGAATAAATTTTTACTGCAGCAAATATAAAAATAAGAACTACTATCAGTCAAGCCTTCGACAGTGCTAACATCATAGAAATGAATGTAATCCAACTAAAAGATGTGTAAAAATATAAATATAGCGCCTTACAAGCTTCTCAAAGCGCTCAGATTAGGTACATGAGAGTTTTAGTACAAGAAGGAAGTATAGTAATGAAATAAAATAAAATATATTAAATGTTATAAGCAATCTTGAAAAGATGAGACTTTGATAATGATTTGAAAATGGTGACTGAGGGGGCAGATTTGATGTTGTCAGGGAGTACTATAATTCAATAAGATTTGTTTGTTTTAACATATCAATATATTTAAGCAAAATTTTTGTAAAAAAATCTAGATAACTGCTGTTTATTTTATTGTAATTGTTTTAGTGGTTCAAAATTTATGTCTACACTGCAAAAAAAAGTAGTCTTAGGACATGGTGGAAATGCAACTTGAGTTAAGGAGTGTCATTTTGCATTGAGCAACCAGTAACTGAGTGGGTAGCACACTGCGCTATGGTTCAAGAACTGGTCATGGCACACTTGGTGAACAGGGTTCTGAAAGTGCTCAGGGACTAGACAACCCACTGCTGATCTACCTGATAAGTGGTCAATGTGTCCCATGGGAGCCAGTCTTAGCCCAATAACTGTAATAAGAGGTTGTCATTTGTTAGTCAATGTGTTGCACCTGATGTGGTGACCATTAGGTAATGGCTACACAGCAAAGCTTGTGAAATGCACACACTTCCTGGGGTCACAGCAAGTGCTTGAAAAGCTGTGATCTGTTGTCAGAGGTGACCCTTATATGGGAATATACCCATAAGCCAGTAATTAACAACAACACTTTGGCTTAGGTGCTGCCACTGCCAACTTGGGTAATGACCTTATTTTTTTAGTGTAGTTTTAGAGAGCATATTGCTTCAATTTATGGTCAGGCTTAGCTTTCTCATAATAGGTGTTGACATTATAGACTAATCTTTCTTTTAATGTAAGTAAATCTGATACTAAGCAAAGTAAAAGTTAAACTCATGTCATAGACATTTTTATATAGAGTCTTTGGGAGGTAGCATTTGTTAGTGTTGAGGCCTTTGATAGTGTTTGTGTTATGAACTTTCTAACAAATTTTAGTATAGAATTGATAAAAGTATGTAAAGCTACTCATTGCAGGGGTGAGTGGGGACTCAACAGCTGACTGACCACAACCAGAGATGGGTCATGCCTATTTATGTTAAGTAAATCATAAACCACTATATAATATAAAACTTAATTATATTTGTGAACAGAAATAAGCAAAAAAATGTTGTAGTTTTTAAACATAAATATAATAAAGAGGAATATAATTTATACAATTCAACAATGGCCTAGGCCCAATGGAATTTTTTAAAATTTATTAAAGTGTCTGAATTCAATCAAAAATCATTAAAAATAATTTAGAATGTTGTAAGGAATTATTATTAACCATTTTGATTTCATTAGTGGACCTGTTCTGAATTGGTGGTCCTCATGTTTCAGAAACCATAAATGTAAGCCATCTCAAATGTTGGCATCTTATCTTAAATTCTTCTGGATTATAAATCTCAGGTTTGAATAAAATAGAATGTATAGGTTTATGTTTTTGGACAAACACCAGTGTTGGGTTATGGAATACTTTTGGAACAAATTTTGAAGCCTTCAATTGACATTTTATCTACTATTAAGTTTTTTAAATGATGCATCTTGTTAAGGTAGCTTTGTACCAACTTTCAATCCATGGGAAGTATGATATTTTAGAGGGAAAACTAATACCATTATGGCTTATACCTTTTAGTTGTTACTATGATGGGTTAGTACCCTGTATGTTAGTTATTTTTCATCCCCAATACAGCTTATACTTATCTATTTATTCCATTAATGTAGATGGCAAATTGTTTTAAGTAGAGATTTGTCAACTTTCAAATTACATTCATTCTTTTTGAATAGATACTTTTAGAAATGGTTTTTAATATGCCATTTCATATTTTTTTTATTTAGAAAGTTTTGCTTTCTGTTTCAATCCAAGTCCAGCTATGTCTAAAGTTCACAAATTAGGATGTGAGCCTTTGGTTTGTCATGTTTTCAATGCTGCAATGACTGAACTGGCCATATCTGCCAATAGCAATACTGTTATTGTCTATTCTGTGCCTAAAGGCCCCACTGACAAATTCACAGTTCTAGATACTCTGAGTGAACACACTGCTGATGTAACTGGCATTGATTGGGGAGTGAAGTCAGATCGAATTGTTACCTGCTCAGCTGATCGAAATGCCTATGTCTGGACTCGACAGGAAGGTGCTCCTGCTGGCAAAGCTAAATGGAAACCAGCCCTTGTCATTCTCCAAGTAAGAGCAAACACAATGTACATATAGCATATTATCATTCTGTAATCTGAACACTGCCATAAATGTTTCCATATTTTTGTTGTATTAATATAAAATTAGAAATCAGATTTTATTAAATTTTGAAACAAGAGGACATTTATACACTATCAAATTAGTTTGTTAAACCTGTACATGATGTCAAATACAAACAATAGTTAAAATTTTTAAGTAATTATATTTTTTTAATGTTTAATTTTGTTGTATAACTGACATAAAAACGGATTAGCAGTCTCTAGATAGTAATCTATAAGTGATACCAACATTAGATTAAAATTTGTAGGATAGGTTTTTATTTCTGATAGCAAATATAAAAATGGCTCTATTAATGATATTGTAAGCATAAAATCAGCTTAATCAATATTCTGATAATCAATAATGAAATTGTTTTGGATTTGTTCTAAATTGTTTCCTAAGAGCACTGTACCATACTAACTTGTTGATCATAGAATATCACTGAAGTCTGACTGATACAGCCATATGTCATGATATCCTCTTTCCAACATTAAAAAGATGTTAGAGGGCCTCTTGTGGGTTATCATCTTGTTCCTCTCTCTTGGAAGGTTATTATGGTGTTTTAACATGGTACTGGACACCTTAGCGTTCTAGGTTTTATCATCTGTTCCTCTCCCATTGAATTTTCTCCTGTGTAGATAGGCTGCACACAATGGAAGTTCCCCTCGAGGTCACCTAGAAGTTTTCAACTTAGGCTTCCTGTTGGGTCAAGGAGGACACCGCCATAGTCTTCTACCCTTACACAGCCTACTCTTCACAAGCCCAATCAGACTGCGATATGTCGATCCAGGTATATGCTCGGCTCTGAGGAGGAGGTTCCAATCCCTCGGGTCGGCGTGTATGGCCTCTGGGCCAAGCGGTGTAAAGCTTTGAATTTATTTCTATAATTTGTGATATTTTGGAGTGACAATAATATAAGTTTTCAACAATAAAAATGATTTAATTTCTAAAAAAAAGAAGCTAAAATTCCAAGCCCGTGAATATTTATTTTCTATTCGAATTTTTCATAAAGGTTTTCTCTGTTTTTAAAGCCTATTTTGTTATTTTAGATTAATCGTGCTGCTACCTGTGTACGTTGGTCTCCTTTGGAGAACAAATTTGCAGTTGGTAGCGGTTCCCGTCAGGTGGCTGTGTGCTATTTTGCTCAAGAGAATGATTGGTGGGTGGGCAAGCACATTAAGAAACCAATTCGTTCCACTGTGACCTGCTTGGATTGGCATCCCAACAACTGTCTGTTGGCGACTGGTTCCACGGACTTTAAGGCTCGTGTTTTCTCGGCATATATCAAGAATGTGGATGAACGTCCTGAGGAGACCAACTGGGGAAAGAAGATGTCATTCCAAAACCTCATGTTTGAATCTGTTAACGATGGAGGTAGGTACATGGTTCAATATGTACCAATTATGATTAGTTTTCAAACCTTCTAAATAATAGATTAAAACTTTATTACTACATAATTACCACAGAATAACACAGAACTGAAACTCTAAGGTAGTTACTAGGGACGCTAGGACAAATCTGGAAATTTTTAAATTATTGTAGATTATTATAAAACAAATTATTAATGTTAAAGATTTTTTTTTACTATGATAAATTACTCGGAATTTAATATAAATAGATAAATATTCTATTTAAATACAAAACGTTATGTATTTTGTTTAAATAATCAAAT
>JAUYWI010099905.1:0-11613 GCA_034780595.1 Parotoplana pacifica | reverse complement strand
CCTTGGGAGGAGGGGTGGGGGTGCACTGTAACCACGAGGCATCCAGGTGTTTAATTTTCTGTTTTTTAGATAATTCATTATGTAATTATTTATGAAACTTTTGGCAATGTTTTTCGTTTGAACTTTAATTATTTTCCAATTATATCTCCTACTGTCAAACTGGTCGTTATAAATATTGTGATCCTCTAATTTTTGTAATGTGCATAAATCAAATTAGGTATTCGATAAGTTGCAGTTATGTATCTCTATGCAACCAGTGTTCATCCTTCTATGTATGTCGGTATATATGCACGAGTAGATCAGGATAACGAAAATATTTTGTGAGTACATCCTGCATTTGTATTTTTTGTTTTGTCCAATATATTAAATATCCTGCATAAATTTTTGAAATTATTGACAACAACAACAACTTTTCGGCCCTACTGTTCATACTTGAGTTCTTAGCTTAGTGTCGCGTTGCATTGTAGGATCGGTTTGCTGCTAATTTCTAATATGGTTTGGTTTGAGATTATTTCGATCGATCTTGTATGTTCCGAAAGACTACCTATTGCTTTAACTTTTATTGAATGTTTACTGCTCTTCTGTGAATATTACAGTGTTGTCGTGTTATGATTAACTAATCGACATTATTTTTTCCCTTCCTGAATTGGGTTTTATAAATGTATTCATAAGTGGCTTATATAGCAGTACTGTGTTTTGCTATTTCAAAACAGTAATATTACCGGTTGCTTTAAATTTTATTTCATAGAAACACTCGTAGATGTATGTCTATCTTAGTTATTATTATATACTGGCATGATTTGATAATTATCTACTCAGCTTTGTAATTCAAATGTCAAATTATAAAAACTTAGTTTCCAGAATAAGGGTATCAGGTTAGTATTTTTTAACATTACATTATTCAGGCTTTCAAAGACGCTCGATAGAACTTTTATCTGAGTTGAAAATAAACAGAATTTTAGTAGTCCAGAGCTTCTAAATTGGAATGTTCTCAGTCACTGTGATTAATAGGCATAAAAAGAGTGCGTTAAATATTTAATTTTTATTAGTTTGTTTTGTTGAACAAATTTAAAATCAATTTTATTCGTTTTGAACATTTTGAATGTCATTTATTTCGCTGTTTGAAGTATTCCGATTTTTAAAAGTACAGACATAGTATGACTGACAGAGTAATGTTTTATAAGCTGATGCTGTTACTTTTTGTAAAATATTTATGCATTCTGCATTCCAAATTATTTAGTTACACTTATTTCTTTAAATACATTTTTTCCTTTTATATATTATTTTTCTGATTGACGAAATTTATAGCATGCCTATTGCAAAAGTGAATATTATGACATTGCATATAGCGTTTTAACATTTTTGTGGGAAATGGGGGTGTTCTACATTGGTCTGTCTACAATTTCTAATGTACATAATATTGTATTCTAACTTCTTTGAATTCTTCTTTGCTTAAAATGGTAAAATGACATTGATATAATTACCTAAACCCTCAAAGTTATTATTGAGTTACTCGTTCACAACATTACCTTCGGATACCTATTGTAGATTTAGTTATTAGTTTATTAATTTAATACGAACATATAGGTATCTACTTACAACTTTAAAAATGTAACAACATATTTTTCTTATAAGACATTCTTTTTTAACCAAACTAATAAATAATAATTAGTATTTAATCTGAATATACACTGCCTAGTATTTTTGAAGGGAACAAACTATTGCCAGTAACTTGTGAGCCAATTTGCTTATAAAGTTTTGAAAATTCTCAGTAAACTGACCCAAACAGTATCACATTCAATTTTCACAAACGACAACTATATGCCAGCCAACCATAGATATTGTTTTTATTTCATAAGTCTTTAGTTTGATTGAAGAGAAAGTCCAAGTTTTGCTAATTTAGGAAGGTACTGAGACTAAGTTATAAAGCAGTATTTTGTTTTTGTGTTGTCAATTTCTATTAAATTCATAGAAATAAAACTAAATTAAAACAAAAAAAATTCTATTCCATGCCATAGACAAACTTAACCATTTATACCTAGGTTACGGTAGGGTGTTGGTTGCTCAAAATCGGCTGAATCGAGTTACTGGAAATTTCGAATTTGCTCACCAAATTTTCTTGCAAATTTTTTTACATCAAAATGTTTTTTGGTGTGAACTTTGAAGGTCACGTGACGGCCCTCTAAAAAATGAACTTGGTCCCAAAATGTACTTTTTCCAAGAAAAATCAATTCTGAAGCTAAGTAGTAATAGATTTGATTAATATTTGGTAGAAAGATTATAAGCACTCTATTGTTTAATGTATATTTCGGGCTTTTGAAAATATTGATTTTTATGAGCAGAGTGCAAACTGGGAGCCAAAAACAATCAAAAAAAATTATTTTTTTAATTACACCAAAATCGTTGAATTAATTTTTATTTTTTCAAAATTGCTCAGTACAAATAGAAAATTTCATTAAAAAATATTGCTAATAAAAATTCACAATAAATTTGACTCATTCATTCGAATGCCTTCATATTTGGCACGTCTATTCTTTATCTAGTGCCAAGTAAAAAAGGTCATAGCTTTATACAAAGTCAATAATTGAGGTCCACTGATTTTGGACCTTACCCTGCCAATGCATTAAAACTCAATTTTAGTGCAGGAAATCATTCCAAAACCGCTAGAAATTAATAGTATGCTATTTTAAATCAAATAGAGCCAATCATGTGTGATTTAACTCACGTTTAAAAAATCAATTTTTATAGACACGCCCAGTATGCTGTGGGCCTATAAATGTGAGGCATCCAAGTTTCTAATACATACTTCTAATCGTTCGTAATTCTAAATCTTGAATTTGAGCAAGATGGGATATTTCGTTTGGATTTAGAGCCATTTAAGTGATGTTACTAAAAAACATTATTCATGGATTTCTGTTACTGCACACCAAATTTGAAGAAAATCGGACAAACTTTTATTTTGGACCTGATGACGTCATTGGCCATAGCTCGGCCCTTATAACGATATTTAAAAAAAACAATTTCTGCGATGAATCTTTTTAAAGTTATTGTGTACCAAATTTGAGACCAATCAATCCGTTGGAAGTATGAAATCTTAGTGGGGCCACCCACGAAACCTACGGCATATAAAACATACGGATCTTCCAAACTATCTCATTGTGCATAAAAACAAATGTAATTTACATAGTTACTTTGTTGTTATCCAATTTTGGTATTTCTATCAACCGTTGCTAAGTGTAAAGTTGATTCAACAGTAATTCATGTATAGTTTTATGTGGTCAAATTCCAATAAAGTTGTAAACACTGTCGTCCCTAGCAATTTAACTTAAGCAAAAAATGATTAAAAAAGAGTTGATATCTAACATTAGGAAGGGCTATGTTATATTCCTCTCTTTATTTAGTAATAAATGTCTACGTATGTAGAATGAATTTTTAAAAATTCCTCTTGTATTTCTCATATAAAATCTAGCAACTGATTTTTTAACATCTTAGACCCAAAATTAGTCGTATTTGAATCCCAATTTTCATTAAAATCGTTTAATATTAGGAGGGAATGAAAAATTAAGAAATAGCTACTTTTTATAAATTTGGCAC
The DNA here is from genome assembly GCA_034780595.1 of Parotoplana pacifica. Taxonomy (NCBI): domain Eukaryota; kingdom Metazoa; phylum Platyhelminthes; order Proseriata; family Otoplanidae; genus Parotoplana; species Parotoplana pacifica. Next base: position 8,019 of record JAUYWI010099905.1, on the reverse strand, counting down.
ATTTACTTGAAGTCTGAACAAATAGTAGTAGTAGTTTTTTATTTGTCTTTTTAATGAGAATACCCATTTTCCACGATCCTACAAGGCTGACGTTTTGAAATAACAACCAATTGCTATTTGCTTATTTAGAGTAAGGACACACTCTGTACTTCTGAATACCGATGTAAATGGAAAATAAAGTTGTCATAATTAAATGTATATATTTTTAATGATTAGATACAGCTTTCAAAGCATAAAATGTTTCTTTATTTGCGCCTATGTAGATATATTATTGAACTCTGCACGTTTCCATTGCTTGGCATACAAATGTGTGCATAAATGGGTAATTCCAAAGCTTTTGCATATTACCTTCGATTGCTTTATGGTCATAATGCATGTTATTAGGACCTACTTACTTTGTGGCATCATGCTTATCTGACAAATATAGCCATGTAGGTACATGTAGGTATAGTACAAATAAACAGTTTTTACATGAACGAATTTAAGCTATATGCTGATATGTATTATTTGATCAAATTTTTAACCGATAGGTATCTTCGATTGTTTTTGACCACCAAAAGTAATAGTCGGAGTGATATTTTTGGTTACCCTATTAATTTGAATTTAAACACAAAATTGCACTTCTGCTTATGATGTAGGTATAGGTATTGATATGATTTCTACGTTTGGAGAATTTAGAATTAGCAGATGAAAAGAGAATGTAGGTATAATTGAGAAGTCAAAGCAAACCGTAGGCATAAAATGTAATTGTAATATGAAGAGTCAGATTGTATGTACGAGTACAAAAATATGCACAGTTTGCATCTTTATCCGCATTTTTAAAATTTACTTTTAAGATAATATGATTCACTCTTTGAAACCTGATTAAATAAAGAGGCGCCGTATTCTTAGCTTTTGTGATGTTTGATACGCAGTCTGATGTTTGCACACTAACATCTCATATTCACCTGCTTTTTGTGTGTTCTAACTCACTGTTAATCTCTAATATATGTAGAGTAGAGATATGTACATAAATGTATTAATATTATTTTGGTCAATGCCTGCTGCTGTTGCTTATTTAGAAAGGTATGTGGCTTTTACCTCAGTAGTACAGTGAAACAAAATGCTGTGAGCTAATTATGTACAAGAATTTTGTGCAACCGTGTGATGAATTTGAGCTGGATCGTATTAGAGGTATTGTTATGAATGTATGTGTTATTATAGACAAACACCCACATAAAGCATAATCTCGATAAAAGTGTTAAATATCGGGGGGTTCTTAGATTCAGTAAACCTATATGACAAAACAGAATGATTTTAGCTTTAATATAAGTTTGAACTCACTTTTGACAATAATTACTAAACTGATAAAAGCAGAAACTGTTCGACTATTTAGGTTGGTACCTACTAGGTATGTGTGAATTATAAGTCGGCAATGAAGTTTCTTTGATTAAGCGTATAATCATGCGTATTAAAAATGTCCTGATTAGAGATTGGTTTTAGAGTATTTTTCTTGCTATTTATTTTCTTTGCTTTAAAATTTCGATGTTTCACTAAAAGTTAAAATTGCATTACTTTATCTTTTCCTAGACATTTTATTTTCAACTTAGACCCAAGGTTAAGATGTCGTTAAATGCATAAATTCACAGAAGTCAAAGTAGGTATTATAGTGCATTCCTACGTCGTCCGATAAATTAAGGTAATATGCCTACTTGAATGACTGAGAATCCATTACCTAATCTTATAAAGAATGGAAACGATAACATCTTCAACAAAACTTAAATGAAAGTGGATGCATTATTTTCGACTAATGGGCTTTGTCATATTGTACAGCAACGTACCAACATCTGTTTTAAGACATCCTTATCTTACAAATTTATGTGTTTGATTCAAATTTGTACTTTGGCAACAGAATTACACTACCTGATCAAAAGAAACTAGTAATTTTGAATATCCAAAATATATCTTTTATCATTTACATGTATGTGGATATCAATAAATAGAAATTTGAACATAAATAATTTATTCATCGCAAATAATTTAATGATATGAACCAACATAATTTTCATCTAAAAAGATAGCAGATATAATATTTTTAAGTTGTCATTTGATTATACCAAATTTCATGTTAATTGGACTGAGCTTGATTCGAGGACCATCGATTTCTTTTCATAAAATAGCGCATCCCCTTTCATAGGCAATATGCAGATATGTACTAAGGTCTCTTAGGATTAAAGATTAAGGGACTGTCACCTATAGACCTAAGTTATTAGTGGGCTAAGTCTCGTTAACTTTGACATTTTGGTGTTCTGATTTAATCTTTTGAATAGAGAGATCACCTTTCTTAAATCAGAAAAGTTTGGAAATTATGTTACGGCTTGGACGAATTGAAGAGAGCACTTTATTGTACACAAATATATTTTATATTGTTTTGAAAGTTTTATGTAGTAGCATAAAGCTATATTAGCATTCACGAGAAAACTTTCTTGAATAATTTTTAAATAAGCCCAGACTAATAATCTAAAAACACCCAAAAAACATTTGTGCGATTAAACATTCTCAGAGCCCATCTGAGACAACTATTTTATGTCTGAAATTAGATTTAACACACTTTCAACCAAAACTGTAAAACCATCAAATCAACCATGATAGAATAGCATATGTACATGTCATTAATGAAAAAATAGCTACATAATTGTATGACTGCCGAAGACCTTTATCGTCATCTGAATATCCACCAAACTGGAATCATTTTGATTCCGTAGTGTGTAGAAGAACACTAAATGTGGTTTACAACATTTAAACAACGGACAGCAAACTAGTCGATACGCATCACATAATTTTAATTTGCTCCTAATTTGTTTAGGCAAATTTTCAGAAGTTATAATGTAAAGTTAGAGTAATGGAAAAATGAACACAATTTTGATAGGTTTTGTGTATATGACTCCAAATTTCATTATATTTTATAGCAATAATTTTAGTTTAAAAATCTTACATGATTTTAGGAAGCATATTACATAAATAATTTTCATTCCTACTCTAGTTGTACATTTTATGAGTGAATCGATGTAATAGTTCTATTCGAAAGATATTTCAGAAAATGTGACAGGTCTTGTAATAAATAAAAAATTTTGATTTCCGGTATAAATAGATTTTGATATTTTTATTTCAGTCAAGCGAATCAAATTATTGCAATTGAACTACAACATAATTTATGTATATAGGTTTATGTAGATATATGTATGTTAACAATTTTAGGGAAAAGATTTTTTCTAAAGAACAAATGATTCAGTTTTTTCAAAAATAAGTAATAATCTGGTTTGTGATAAGTGTAAATCTCTGTGTTTTTAATACGAAATTCGTACAAAATCACAGAGAGAGAGAGAGAGAGATTGTCTGACTGATAAACCTTCTGCTTACTCGTATGTTAAATTTTTATATATTGTCAGATGAACCTTTAGTGACCGATCCTGACTTAAGCGGATTAGCCGCAAAATGATTACACCTAGCTGCTGCCTATTTACTAAATAAATTGATGGGGATTGTTGTGGCATAACATTCTGAGGTGTGTTAGAGAGCTTGTATTGTATTATTGTGTTTTACTCGTGCTTAATAAATAAGAAAATGGTATTAGGTAGGTTTAGTTTGCATCGGTACGCTGTCATATATTAGGCTATTTTATGTCCCAAGTATATTTTACAAAAACTAGATCGAGATAACATAGGTACAGCTGAGCTAGTTCTCAGATATCTTTTTTTCTGTTGATATTACTCGTATAATATTTCTATGAGAAATGTAAACTGAGATCTTACAAATGTCTACAGAGTAATTTATATATGTATGAATGACTTTTGCAAATTACGGTAGAACATTTCTCTGATTTAAAACCGTTTGTTATTTAACAGTCGATTGGTCTGAATGCAAACAGTTTGCGGAACTAAGCCTGTACATACCTACCTATTTGCAAACTTCAAACTAAGTATTTTATTTATTACATTGCAAGTACGCATTTTGCTATTTCAGTATTTATTTTGCCAAGCAATGATATTTGTATAGGCGTGTTACTATGCAAATAAATGCATATATTTACTGAAAAATGATAGATAACTGTTGTTTTAAGATGATTAATGAATTTTTTCTTGTTGCAAAAATTGTTTCTAAAAGCTAGATCCATTTAATTCTGAATATATATTTTACTTTGGAACATGGAACAGGAATAGGAATCATTTTATCATTTTATTATTTATTGTCTAAAACAAATGCAGCTACTACTACTAGAAAACTCAAATTGTCCAAAATACTTAACATAAACATAGGCTATCCAATTTTATAACGTAACATGGTTAACTAAAAGAATAGGTACCACCTAGTATCAATTTGATTATGTTTTTGTTTAAATCAATAAATATCATGTGGATAGTTCAGGACAAGAAAACCATAATTCATCTGTTGAATGATTTATTGGAAGACTCATCATCTTCAAAAACGTTTTCTTATTAGTTGTAAAAACGAAATTGCTGCTTGTTTAAGTTTCATTCTATTTTGAAAAAGAATATTTGCATTTTAAGATGACCGTTATTTTACTATTATAGTTATAATCATGATTAAAACATACATTTAACGTCTTACCAACGGAAATATTACTTTTGTGGATATTTTGAAATAATTATTTGTTCATCATCGGTTTTTACTGTACATATATCATTTTTTCAAATTTCATCTTTAGTAGCATTTTTAGATTAAAATGGGAAACTTTTAAGCACTTCATTTTTAGAAACGTTCATACAAACTGGCTGCAACTCTTAGCGCATAAGGTAACCAAATAAGTAGAAATTTATAATAAGTTAATTTTTGTTAATTTAACAAAATCCATTTTATCTAAAAATTCGACATTTTAGTCAGGGTACAAACATATCTGCTTCATTTGGACATCATTTTTCGCCTACACTAACAACTATAATATTAATTAATTTAATATAATATAATATAATGCTCGTATCTATATAAGAAACGAAATATGACCTACGAGGGTATATTTTTTACTTCAAAAGGAGTGGGTATAATATAAAGAATAATATTAGTCCTTAGAAAATGTTAATGTTTTGATATTGATTGAAGTTCGTAGTTTTGTCGTGCACAAGAAACACTTGCAGGAATATATTATTCAATAGCTATTTTATTTGGCAGGTGCGGGATCTGTAAAATAATTTCTTTACTTTTCAAATTTTATAAAGTACAGCATAAAATATATGTTCCACTTTATATATAAAATACATTAATATTGTTGAAGTGCTCAATCTGTTGTTTTGTATAACTTGGTAGCTCATTATTTTATTAAATTCTACAAACATTCTTATTTCTACTCGTAATTTGAATTGGATCTTATATATCTATAATAATATGCATTGTGTATGTAGTTTATTTTATGCTTCATGTACCTATTTCCAGTTTGTTCTTTATTCTGGGATATTCTGTAGGTAATTGTTTGTTTCTTTGGGTTATAAGTAAGGAAAAATTCATATGAAGCAAAGTCACGTTGTGTGTTTAATAGAGAAAGATAAAAAGCGAGGTAAATTCGCTTTGTTTCATGACATATCACACGACTTTGAATGAAAAGTTGACATTGGTAAACACCTTTAACATATCTTATACGAGTGAGTATATGGTCGCTTGTCAGTAGAAATTAATAATTCCAATTTCTTATACTTTCAGACATTCGATTAATTAACGAAAAATGTTTCAGTGAATAATATGTAATTGAGTTGTTTCAGGCAATCTGTTCCAAATTCAGTCAAAATGACTACTTAAAGATTGATCAGGTATTCAAAAATAAAAAAGAAGTGAAAGTTAAGTTAGAAGGGCATCTATCTATGTTTACCATTTATTGCCATTTTTATGACAAAAATCAGTTTGCTACTAAAATAAAATTCTTTTTGAAATCTTAGAGTAATGAGAAGAAGTGCGTTGTAAGAAAGTGTTTTCCCCTGAATTTATTGTATTGTATTAACTAACTCAGGATGTTCCAAACTTTTTAAAAATAAAATGCAACTGTCTGTAGGTATATTATTAAACAGAAAGGAAAGAAAAGAAGAGCGTCTATAATAAAAATACAGAAACTATATATACACATATATAAACCTTAGCACAATCTATTTGGTACATATGTAACTTGGAAACATTGAAATGGCTCAGTGAACTGAACTATCTACGGAAATTTTATAATTTATAATTGTAATAATTAGAACTATCATAGTATTTCAGTATTTTTTGTGGTATAAATTTTTGTTTTTGGTCAGAAAAGAAAATACTTTGAAAAATTGAAATTTGAATTGTTTACAGAAAATTTACTAAATATTATTTAAATTAAATTTTTATTTATAAAATATACTTTAAACCAAACTTTTATCAAAACCTCTGCAGCTATACTGACATCAGTATATCTGGTTGTTTTTGACAGAGGGAGGGGGATGTGTTTTACCTTCTGCTCGATAAGGCATTAAACAAAGAAATATGGAAATTATTTTTGATACCAACTAAGTAAACACTATATAATAGTATTGTTGCATTGATATTGTAGGTAGGTAACTTTATTGATGAAACGGTATGCAGATGCATTTCTAAAAGAGTGTGTGCTGTAAATTTGATCGATTTTAGAAAACAATGTAGCTATGTATGTATGTTGTATATCAAACGCAGATGCATAATATACTCTAAATGGTTGAAAACGCCAAAGATATCTATTTTTTGTAATGTATCACATTTATTTTGTATGCGTGATGGATGCTGATAGAACATATTATTCAGTTCAATAAATTCTACATGGGACCTACTTACTCTTATCTATACAAAATCCATCAATCTTAAGTCTAATTTTACCAACTAATAAAGTTAGAATTTGTTGTGCATGTATCATACATTAGTACATCTGTTTTGTAATTAGTCTCTTTCATTTAATGATTTAGCAGAACTAGATATAGTTTAGTTAATTAATTTATTCTTATTTAGAAATTATTCCTTCTAAATTATTTCCTGTAAAGTAGATAAAATTTAATTGAGTTGTGATACCTACTTGGTTTTAGTATAGGATTGCTTAACTTCATATTAGGTACCTACCTATAATTAAATTTGATTATTTTTTATTCTAACTTTGTTAATATTGTTACATTTTGAATCGCTAATAGTTTGATAGTATCGAAACAAATTAGTAGGTAGGTATGCATTTTTTATGTAATATTTTGAATAAGTAGGTCTTTTTGTGAGTATTATTATCATTGCAATTTGAGACACTTGTTGTTTCTTTCATGACAAAAATACTGTGGCAGAATATATACTTATTAGTTTTGTGTCTACACTAATTTTACTCATAAAAGTTTATTGTTTCAAATAGAAATGCTGTTTTCAAATTTTACTAGCAAAACAATATGGTACAAATTCAAGGAGCCCTACAAAGAGATCCCGGAAGTAACACAAAACCAATGAGCTATTTGTGTTTCTATTTTTTAATTGAACTTTAGTGCATCAAAACCTTTTGTACATATTATACAATATTTACATTCTAAAATTTAATTAAAAGTACCTCTACAGTAAATAGGCATTTTTATCGATTGTATAAAAACACAAAATAAAAGAATATTCTTTGAAACCTTATTTAATTTTCTTTATACATTTTATCCTGTTTCTTCAACTGTAGTCTCAAATTCTCGATCTTGTAAACTTACGTGCTCAGAATCGACTGTCTCCAGAAGAGTTGGAAGCAAGGGTAGTTCGACTTGCCAATGGAAAAGAACCTTTGCAGATCTATCTGGACAAACTTCACCCGGAGGAGTCGTTGGGATTTAGCATTATTGGTCTTCGTGGTGACAGATACGATGATCTGGGCGTTTATATTCATCAAATTGCACCAAATAGTATCGCTAGTCGGTAAGAATCAGAATAAATTTGAACTTCGTAGATGTACACATGAGTATACACTAGTGAGCAAAATGAATTAGAATTTTTTAATTTAAAAACAATTATTTTATATTAATCAATCAATAAGTG
>JAUYWI010099894.1:0-11614 GCA_034780595.1 Parotoplana pacifica | reverse complement strand
TGATAATACCTACAAACAAACAATCAAAACAATTCATACAAACGTAGTTTCAGATACAATTCAACGTCTTATCCATACTCGAATTCTCAACACTCCTCCTCCTAGCATTAGTAAACAGGAACAAGACCTCTCGAGACAACACAGAACTACACTTGTAAAGCTACGCAGCGACTCTTGTCATTTACTCAACCAATTCCAAAACAAAATAAATCCCATCATGCAAGAAATCACCTCACAACACATTACACATATTTAACTGTCCACATCACCCTACACACATGAATGTCTCTGACCTATGGTTAAATCCATCGGAGGTAATCAAATTCATAACCCACACTGGGAGGACTACCCTTTTTACAAAAACAACAACAGCATTATTTCTAATAGGTTTTTAATTATAAATCTTAAATTCCTATTAGACATACATACATATGTAGTTAATCTTATTTAAGAGTAAATAGAAAATGATAAAATGATCTTGATGAAAACTTTAATGCTAATTATTGTATTTAGAAACATTTTTCAATGCTTTGACATACCTACTATATTTGCATGTATTTCATTGACTACCTACTGAATATATCCGACTATATTTAAAAATTTAGATATAAAATCATATTGACTACTCCTCCTGTTTTTCTGTTTATAAAACTCTTAATCAAAAACTAACTGAGGTTTATTTCTAGACAATGTAATAAATATTACATAAATATTTAAAATGGAAGTATGAAGATTTGTTTTGCATATATTTCTATTTTAGGTCATATTGGTTGGGGATTCATGTGTTGGAAAAACTTGCCTTTTAGTGCGGCTTAAGGATGGTATATTTTTGATAGGAGGTTACATTACAACTGTTGGCATTGACTACATGGTATTTATGAAACGATGACAATATTATATTGTTTTCATATATTTATTATTATAAATGGACAATATTTTTTGAACATTTTAATCTATCTATTTTAGGTATAAAATATTTTAAAATACCTACGTATGATAGTTTTACTTAAAAGTGTGTTTTATATGAATTCTATTTTTAGTGCAAATTAATAGATGTAGATGGGTGCAAAGTAAAGTTGCAAGTAAGTAAATTAGAGGCTCATAAAATTAATCAAGCTATAACATGCATTTCATGATTGCTATTAAATGTTATGTAATTATGTAATTTTAAATGTATCTAAAGTTTGTTTTATCAGTAGGTATACGTAACTTAATTAAAGGTGAATAATATAAGGGGTTAAAGGTCAACCTTTAGTACAAATTCAAAATAACTACATTTTTTCGTATGTAGTGTAATAATAACGAGATATATTAATTATATAATTCAGATATGGGATACTGCGGGTCAAGAACGCTTTAGAAGTATTACACAAGCTTTTTATCGTGATGCACAAGGTAAGAGAGATAACATGGTTTATTTCAGGGATGTAGGTACTAAATATATTCTTTCTGGTTAATTTATACCTAAATTTTCACATTTTGCATTTAAAAAAAGTAAACATAAATATTTTGTAGATAGATAATAATTTAGCCATTTATTTTGAATAAACATAATCTCGAGTGTACCATGCAGGTGATAAAACAATAATTATTTTTATTTTAGCTTTGTTGCTTATCTATAGTGTTAGTGACTACCAAACATTTGAAAACGTTCGAGTATGTTATTAGCAATATCTTTTTCGATTTGAAAATGGATAATATATTTTTTGTTAAAAGAAAATGATATAGTAGAGCTGCATATTATGTATTTTAATTCACAAACTTTTAGACAAAATTCCAAGATCTGTCTTCCAGGTGACACACAAACAGTTTAATAAACATTCTCAGATAATATTTTAACATATTAGCATACCTATTGCATCATAAAATGAACAAATTATGACTACCATAAAAGTGATGCCAACCCAACCGACCGACATGTGCTACTTTTAAAAAGCAATAATATGTTGTTTCATGTACACAGTTTAATGATTTAATTAAACATTATATAAATTCCATTTGTAACTACACACAAGTGTCCCCTCACCGATATGTCATGTGTCCTCTCCACGACACCAACAGTATAAGAACTCATTTTTTACCAATAAAGCATAAATTTGTGTAATCTACCTGTAATTCACTCTCAATAATATATAAAATAGACAATTTAATATTTATTCCTTAACAAAGCATTTTGATCCAATAAATTAGAAGATTAAAATGGGTTACCCCTATAATGAAATTACTAAAGACCAAAAAAGCTTGAAAAGTGAATCATATTAGTATTCTTTATACATGTTTATTTGTGATTTTCGATAAAGATATTTTAAAATAGAGTTATCAAAGTCAAATCATATTTGGGAAATTCCTTCAGTTGGCTGTCCGATGTTTTTAATTTTTTTGTCTTTTAGGTAGAATTCATAATACCTATTTCTTTTCAGATATTATTATTGACTTTGTTAGCTCCAATATTTTAAAATATCATTTACCTATCCAAAATTACAAAAACATTCATATAATGAGAGCTAACACTCAAAAATGATTTCATTTATTTTTGAGGTTTGAGCTAATAATACACTTTTTGATGTTTAATATTTCCATTCTTTGTAGTAAATTCATAAATTCATTATTGTTTTGAAAAATTCATGACACTAGTTATGTAACTATCTTTAGAATTATAGTTATGATGAAAATCTGTAAAAATTTATTGTTGCTATGGAAAAATGGCGTCCCTAGGGTAACGAGACGGCTGGAGAAGCCTCAAAGTTTAAACAAGATACGTCAAAGGCGGCGATCAAACGCAGCCAAATAAATTTATCTTGCTTTTTATTTGATTGGTCCCCATAATTTTCATCTCTGTGTTGCGTTTTGCTAAAAATTGCTTTGCAATCTTGTATTCATTTGTATTACTTTGATAAGAATTGTGGAAAATATATGCATATTTAATATCTTTATTTTTTATTCATATTTAAAAGGAATCTATTTAATAAATCAAAAGTAACTTAGAAATTGTTTTGAGTATGTAGTATTTTAGCTGAATTTTGATCGGTTTTTAGTCCTGGTTGAACGATATTCGAACCTACGCACCTGACGATGTCATAATCATGTTGATTGGAAACAAAGTAGACTTAGAAGATGAGAGACAAGTTTCTAAAGAAATGGGTGAACAGTTAGCTAACGTAAGTTAGATATATGTATGTATTTATAAATCGAACAATTTAACACTTAGAATATCTCGAGTCCAATAGATTTTGAGGTTAGTCATTTTTAATTTATAACCTATTACGTATCTAGTCTTGTAAAGGTAGTATTGTTTACTTACTACGCATAAAGCGGTATTTTTTGGGTTCGTAAATTTACATTATCGCCCTACTTTTATGCGACACTATACGCAAATTTATAAAATAAACACGGAGTGAGTACTCTATGTATTGTTACTCTATGATTAAATGGTTTTAAATTATACAAAATGGTTTATTATGGATTTCTAGATTATTTATAGTGGTTTTGTTATGATTTCCTGTCCTAAAATTAAAATTCAGAAAAAATATATACATAGGTACTGAACTTGCTTTGGGGTCTCTCTCTAGGCTAAAGTAACTTAAACAATTGCTTTTACAATACTCTATTACGTTAACCTCATTTAATTATTGATTGCTGAAATATTTCAAAAACACCAACATTGCAGAAATTTTATAATCACGTGGTTTCATATGTAAGTAGAATATTCCTGTTTTTTTTAAATATCGGTAGGTGTACATAATGTTACAATACATCCTGAGTCTATGATAAATTATCTACAAAATCTTAATAAATCAATTAGTGATTCAGTACCATTATGACAAAATTAAAAAGAGATAAGATTCAAAGAGTGCATTTAACACGGCACCACAACAATGAACAAGATAGGTAGATGGGTAGGTACTTATACTTATATTTTTGTTTTCAAAGATACTACATAGCTAGAACTAGAAGATTAAATTAGTTAATGATAAGTGACTAATGTGTAAAATATTATGTTTGCAAACTAAATAATTTTAAACGAATGATTTTGAGACTTGCCGTGTTAAATTTTTTTAAATAGATATTTTATTCTTTACTTTGTAAGTCTAAAATTAGTTCCAATAATGTATAATATTGTTAAAAATGAAAATGTCCAACAAATCGATAGCATTTTTATGATGACAGAAAAAGAACGCACCTCCATTAATAGATATTTTAAAAGAATCTATGTAATCTGTCAAAACATCAATAACAAATAATACTTTTGTGTTTTTAGATTTGTACTAATCTTATTCACACAATATAAAGTTCAATTTCAATATTAATCCTTTTGCGCATTCTATTTGCTACTTCATGCGATACATTAAAGAAACTTCCCATTCTTCGACGATTATTGTTACACTTGCGATTATCTCTAATCATTCGTTCCATTCGGTTCTATAGATGTAAGCTCTTCTCTTTATTTGGTCGTCTAGATTTGATTTTGGTTTTCAGATTTCCATTTGGACTAGCTTTTGCATATAGTGATTCTGGATAATTTCTTCCCACTCTGAATTCTTGGCAACGATCAGTAACGTTAGATCTGCTATGGCATTTTGAATATTGAAAGAATATCCATCCTGTCTTGTTTACTTAACTCATTTGCTCTACTGACACGTTCCATTTTTCATGCCACTACTTTTTAATGATAACGGCAAACTAATTTATATGCTGAATCAAATACAGAAATAATTGCAACCAATCCCAAACATATATGTATTCCTTAATCTATTTATGGTAACAACGTTTTATTACAGTTTATAAATCAATGCCCACAAATTTTCTTGACTGAGGGTAATTGGTAGAAAATACCACAGATTTCAATTATACCTACTACGGTCTAACTAGGTATATAACGTCTTTGGAAAATACCTACAAGTGTGTGGAACTGGCCTAAAACCTAAAAGAATTCTTTTACACGTTTTCCTAGAAATCGACCTTCCTGAATTGCTTCACCACGTATGTTCAATCCAATTCTTCTTTCTTTTGATTATTGTTTCCAACATGCTGCGTTGATTTGTTGGAGTACTTTTTGATTTGTCTTCACGTCTTTCCATGTTATCTGTTGCATTCTTTTCCAAATCCACATTTCGAGCGCTTCAATTTTCTTTTTGTCTTTTTCTTACAATGTCCAGGTTTCTGCTCCATGTAGTGCTATACTCCATACAATTTTCTTTTTAGTTTCTAGTCCTAATGTTTTGTTAGTATATCTCTTCTTCTTATGAATGCTGTTTTCGTCATTACAATCCTTGCACGGATTTCGTTAACCTTCCATCCAATGTTATAATTGACGGTTTTGACTTGTTAAACTTGTTGATTGTTAAGTGCAATGTTCATTTGATCCTGCCCATTTCTTGAAACTCGCATTACCTTTGTCTTCTTTATGTTTATCTTCATGTTGAAAGCCTTGTTTTTCGGGATCTATCTCCGTGAAGTCCGTGGGAAATCCATTGGATTCTCATACGTTCTTTGAAAAAGGTGACTTCCGTATCACGCCAAGAACCGATGGCACTATCACCACAGGGTTCTACTAGATAGTCGCTAAAAGTGACCTTCTACCACACTGCCTTTTCGGCATACTTAATTCATTGAAGTGCAACATGCTAGAGAAAGAAATGAAACGTCGAATCTCCCATTGTACGGTTATAGATGAAACCCAACTTCATGTCAACTCTTCTAAAGAACGAATGAGAATCAATGGATATCCCACGGATAGATTCCGAAAAAACAGAAAGCATTTAACAAGTGATCCACAAACACCATAGCCACTACTTTGAGTTCCCTTTCGTCAATGACAATAAGGTCGATTATTCCTGTCTGAATCTTTAAAAATTCAAAATGCCGAGTCAAGTTCTGAAGCCAAAGGAGCAACCATCTGCGTGCTCACTACCAAATCTCTCCGTATCGAAACAAAGACTGTGTTTATAAAATGCAATGTCAGAAGTGCCGCACAATGTACATCGGAAGCATCACAGAGGAACTGTACTACTGTCACCTAACCAACCAAACCAGCTCAGTATATCGACACTATGAGACGTGCAGAGCAGCATTCAATACATCGGTAATCGCTAGAGACAATGATTCGTCAAATTGAGATTCAAGGAAGCCATCTTCATCGAAAAACCATCACCTGATCCCAACAGTCTCAGTGAACGGGATGAAATCAAATGCCTCATCTCCGCCTAACTTTTTTTTTCTTTTGTCTCGCTCTTGACGTATTTCCTACATTGCTATGTCGATTTTCAGTAATCCGATTACGTCATCTAGTGGTGCTTTAATTTCCTATTTTTTCAGGCATGTGTCGTTCTGTCTACATGCCTAGGAGGTTTAAACTCAGAATTTGTGGTTCAATGAACGTTCTAACTGCAGCCAGTGTTTTTTTGTTATTGCTTTATTAAAAGAAATGTTTACAGATAGCCAAATGAAATTGAAACAACAGAAAGCGTCATATTTGTTATTTAGTGTTGCTAAGTATATTAACACTCAATAAACAATTGGTAACTAATTACTATTGCCTTATGATTGATGAAAGTTCATAACATATTCTCGAAAATGGATAGCCATTGTGGGACCGTCGATGCTATTATGAAAGAATTATCATCTAGAAATGTTCCATTGCAAGATTGTTTTGGTCTAATGCCAGAAGTGCTAATGAAGGAGGCAACATTTTAGTATACTCGATGTAGGAGGCATGATTCTGCAGCAAAAGCAATGATCAAGTTAGGCGACGAAATTGAAGAAGTGTTTGGTGATCTTTTGAAGAAGCACATTAATTTTTCGGTCTTGAACCATTGAAGTGTTTGCGTCAGTGGCTTCAGAATTTTGAAGTTGTCTCTGAGTTCCTCTAGTTGTTTGCAACATTGAAGAATTACTTTTCATCTTTACTGATCAAACTAAAGAAAAGAATTCCAAAAATACGAAATATCTAGAATCTGCAGATACATGGGTATGATTTTCTTTGTATTGAAAGAATTGGAAACCTTTTTCAAATTGCTATAGCCTGTTGTTCACCTATTTTACATATGATAGAAGGGTATTTCTACTTGGAACTGTCTGTCATTCTTTCATTCGACAACAATTTATTAAGTAACTTCAATGAGAACATACCATCTGAACAACTATGCGAAACTGACTAAGCTAGTTTCATCTGCCCCGCGTTTACAATATGATCATATTAGTGCCACTAAACGAACGTTGTTCTTTCAATGTGTATGTTCACTTATTCACTATTTGCTGATCGGAAGTCTCTTTTTGAAAGCCGTACAATTTATTGATCCGTCTAGAAAAGAAAATGTCACACAAATTGATGCATTGACTTTTCAATGTGATTCTGATCAACCGCTACTTGAATGGCGACAACTCATGTAACTTATAATGAAAGCTCAAATATTAGAACATTGTACAGGTAAATACAAACTGATTATACCTCATGGCAATGCTGATACAGAATGGTTGTTCAGTTCACTTAAACATATTTTAACTGCTGATCGCAATAACCTTTAAGACCCTTTACTTAATGGACTTCTAACAGTAAAATCTTACATGTTTAATCGAAAATATAACAGCGCTATTTTATAATTAAATAAAAGACGTGATGATTTTTAAGCCTACAATGAGTTATTGAAATCAAAAGAAAATAATCTAAAAGAAAACGTTTCGTATAGTTAAAAAAAGAAGAGGAAACAAATGCCACGGCTGAAGAGGAGCTTGCTAAAAAGATTGCTGATAGGAAAACGAACGCAGTCAGATTATATGGAAGCAGCTAAAAATTAATGCGTGAGGCTCATGAGCTGACCAACCAATCTTAACCAAAGCAACAACCGAAAGCGTCAGTTAATGGTATGAAACCTAGTAGATGATGAAGAAGTGGGTAATTAGAAAAAAACGATCATCTATTCAATCTGGACCATCTTGTGAGTAGAGCTTTCTGGAACTTTTTAATGTTATTGCAACATCTTTTTTCTTTCAGTCAATGTTAAATTTTCTTTCGTCAAGTCATCAGCTTCAGAAACTGCTGTTCAATCTGGATCATCTCCTTCTAACAACGTTTGCAGAGTATTTTAATCAGTTCAAAAATACAAATGACACTTTTTTGTTTCATATCTAACAACAATTCTCTATCTCTTAATAATTCAAATTGTTTAGTTTATAGACATATTATTTAAATATGACAAAATTATTCTTTGTATCAGAACGAAACTAATTGTCCAGCGCGTAAATTAAGTAAATTAGGTTTATAAGCTCGGTGAGTAGCTTTAAAGAAAATATTGATTTCTCTGACCAGGATGCAACCTGAGAGCCATTTATTTCTAAATTAGTACGGGAGCCCATGTGACTTTAATTGCGCTTTTGCGCCCCAAAGGTTTAACAATTTAGTGCATGTATGGGTTAGAACATAAATCAAGATCGTGTGTTGCACAGGTCTTGTATTTGGGAGTTACAGACCTCCTTACTGTTGAATTCCGATCTCTAAAAATGCATTTTCACCTTTATCCAATATTGGCCTAAAATTCAAAGTACTGACTTTTGTTGGCGTGATATTGGTTCTACGTTCACTGGAAATGCATTTTCGTAAAAATGTTGTGTTAAGTTTATTAAAGTTAGTATTTTACCTGTATGCTGCTTACAAGTAGTATCGCATTTAATCATAATTTTATTAAAATTAACAAATTATTTTTACGAGACCAGATATCCAATGAACGTAACACCAGGCCAATCTTTACTAATTTGTAACAACAGAAGTTAATACCCTGAATTTTATG
This sequence comes from Parotoplana pacifica, assembly GCA_034780595.1. Classification (NCBI taxonomy): domain Eukaryota; kingdom Metazoa; phylum Platyhelminthes; order Proseriata; family Otoplanidae; genus Parotoplana; species Parotoplana pacifica. Next base: position 2,831 of record JAUYWI010099894.1, on the reverse strand, counting down.
TTAATTGGATAAACATGAAAATGCGATTTTTTTAAAGAGAGAGATAAGAATCTGTAGCTCCCAAACGCAAGACCTATGCAATTTAAATCGTCGCTTTCTGTTCTAACCTATACCTGTACTATATAAATAAATTGTCAAACCTTTGAGGCGCGAAACCGCAATTAAACCTACCCGGGCTAAGAAGAAAAAATTCTTTTTGCTAACGATTAAATCTTTGTCAAACAATGGTGATAATCTATTGCATTTTTATCAATTAAAAGTTGGTTTCTATACTGTGGATATTTTGGTTCTTGTGAAACTTGGTCTAAATTACGTATTGCCGTATAAAAGAATTAATCAATTTCCTGGTTGAAATAAGTCTAACTTGCTTTTATTTTGTGTAACATGATCACTCCTTCTGTAGTGGGTACTACAATAGTAGTCATTCAACACATTGATTCCTATTTGAATACTAGTATTGTGTCAATACCGTAATGTTTTTTAAAGACAGAAGTTTCTAGTTTACTTATTATTAAACTTTCCCTAATTCATTATTTACATTGTTTCTGATGTTTACTGTTCTTTAAGTCAGACAAATTTTGCCTAATTGCTTTATGTTGTCTTTAGTTCAATGTATATCAGGTGATTTTAATATATGCAGTAGTGACTATATCATTTTAAAACGAGATGAAAATCGATTTGTCTAAGGAAAACATTTTATTTAAAACGGATCTGAACCACTTTTGTTTGCTTTTAAGAGAGTCTTGTATTTTGGCATCTTCACCCACCGCTATTTTATAATCAACGTGGATAATTAATGATGGTAGTAGCTGTTGTTGTGATCACCGCGATCCAGTCTGTATAAGAAGAAGCAAACCAAACGAGCGAGCCCAGTGACTCGTACATGGGTTCAACTTTATTATGTTAGTAAACAGAGCTTATATATCGAGTGTAGCGAACGTCACTCACAAATTTAATGCAAAAATTAGCAACTGAGAATATCCGTATACGGAATGTTATAATTACGGATTTGTTGTTCCAAAAGTATATTTGTGTATGCACATTAATAATTAATTAGTTAGTTAATTAAATCAGACATCAAAATATTGATAGGATGTGCGTTTTACACGAAATACGATAATTTAATGGAAACATTTTTAGAAAATGACACAACTGTTACTTGAGAATTGCTCCAAAACAAATTCACTTCTTCAGGACTTACCAGCTGCACACCAAATCCAATTCTTCAGTATTCAACTAACTGCACGACACACTCCAAATCACACCAATTATCTGTTTAATAATTATAATTATCACGGCTGAGCCCCCAAATTGTTGGGATCACCGATCTCTGTCTAAATAATAAAAAAATTAAAAAAACAACCAGCACACTGACTCGTACGAAGGTTCGACTTTATTATGTTAGTAAACAAACATAGCTTATAGAGTCACGAACTTAAGTTTAAAACCACCTTCAGTGTGTGACAGTGAATTATAAACAGTACAGTTTGTATTGCTTTAATGTTCATGTAGCTAATCTGGCATGAATCTGTATAAGTGAGTGAATTGTACTTCTTGATGTTCCATCCTGATGTTAGGGTCAAATAAAGTGATCCAGAATGGTTTCAGAATATGGCTCCAATTAGCCCAATGTTTCATATTTTAGATTCATCTTTTTGAACCAACTTTAATGGGTAGCCAAGCTTTTGGCGCTTTGTTTTAGTCTCTGGGACCTGTTAAAATAGGTTCCATTATACACTCAAGAGCAATAACATAAGCCTGTCGATTCATCATTTTTGATAGCTTAATAGGCATAGATTTTAATTATTGAACAATATCTAATGAATAGAAATCACCCAGTTGGTTACGTAAATTATAGATACCTCCTAACTAACCAATTGATTAATTTAATTAGCATAGCAATCTATAAATTTGTGAATTTAATATAAATACAATTAGGTAAATGGGTGGCGATTCTTTTTGCACTGGAGTGTATGGATCTTTTGGAGACATTCAACACCTTAGAGGAAACTTGGCAACCAAATAAAATGGTCTTGAAGGATAGAAAATTGGTTTTAGATTCTAAAAATGGGGAGATACTGCGCTGATTGGAGCCACATACTGGCTGTATGATTACTTCAAAATGGCCAATACTGGTACTGAGAGGTAAACTGTGAGCTATTTTATCAAGTTCCAGAGGCTAAAATATGGCACCAGAAGCTATTAAAATTGGTTTGAAAAGATAAGCAATTATCATTAGAATCTAAAATTGAGATATTGAAGCCATATTCTAGCCTCAAGAATCTGCCAAAATAGCTTACACTATCTCTCAGAACCATTCTGGACCACTTTATTTGCTCTTATCTTCGCACCATCTGGAAATTATTTTTCAGTAAAATATTAGATTAATAAATGAGCGAATGCATCACACAGTTATTAGACATTTTTCATGCCAGAACATTAAGTAATACAAATTGTAATGTTTAATTCACTGCAACTTCATACTGTATGTGGTCTTAAATTGTATGTTAAATACAGATTCGTACAACAAGCAAGTGTAGCGAACTTCATTCACACAGTTAATCGATACCGTCCTGATTACCAACTTATAGTATGTAATATTGATGTATATTACGTATACAGAGTGATGTACAAAAACATTATATTTTATCTTTAATCTATGGATATTTTTATCTATAATATCTATGGTTTTAGGTCTACATTTATTAAGTGTACAGCTGATTCATAGATTTCATTCCTTAGATGATATTTCATTTAATAATTATTTTCCTGAAATTGGAAAAGTAGTACTTTTCTATACGAGGATTTCTATTGCTACCGAGAGAGCGAAG